>JBBPSY010000016.1:0-43291 GCA_038093855.1 Rugiboletus extremiorientalis
CGACTTGGGAATCAGAACCAAACTTCACCAACGCCAAGGAGATCCTCCAGGAGTATAAAGACCTGAAGGGTCTTTAGGACTCCGCCATGTCCCAACCTTCCTACTGCCACCAGATAGCAGCAGCGCTTGGAACCAACGCCTTCACCCTTGCCTACCTTTGTCACACCTTCATCACTGTCAAAGACATCAAGGTCGTCCATCCTTGTGTCCCGGTTGTCCAGAACAAGTTGTTAAAAGAAATTGACCGCGCCATCACCCACCGCACCACCCACAGCTGCTTCTGCAGAGACCAGTATTGTCCCATCCATACCCTGTACTAAGTCGATGGCTAATGAGCTCCCCAACCTTGAAGTACCCACCGAGCCCCCTGTCCGAGTCCATTACCTTAGTCCCCACCTCTGACAGGTCGTCTTCTCCATCGCCATCCAAACCTGCTCCCTTGACCAGTATGTATGCCACCACTGGGCGCTCTCCACTAGTGTCGTCCTCTTCCAGCTCGTCGTCCTCTTCCGACGTGTTGTCCTCCTTGGAACCCTCTTCTCAAACAACAACGCTAGATATGGGAGCAGACCCAGAGACTCCAGCCTCACAGAGGTTCTCTTGGCAATCTGAAATGGAGTTCTGGACCTCCTCTACTCAGCAGGGTTTGCCACCCTCATCAACAACATTCCCATGGCTGATATGGCCTTTATCACCCACCCCATACTCATGGCCGCCACCCCCACTGAGCATTACCACTATCTCTCCCCCTCCATCGTCTTTCCTGCTCCCCGAGTCTACCAGGGAGGACAGGCCTCTGGACAGGATGACCATTGATCCACCCCTTCTCCTTATCCCATCCCACCCCCCATCACCTTCTGGGACCAAGTCGGACCCTCCTCCGAAACCCAAGAGGAAGAAACACCAACACAGCTGGCTACCCCCTTTCCCACCCTCACCAACACTGTCAAGAGAACACTCTCTCCTGACAAGTTTCAAGCCATTTCTCCTGCCTCCTCCACTGGCACGACTGTCAAATTTGGAACGGACATTGCCGAGGAGCCCACCACTACGGAGCGGTTTAATGCCTTCATCAGTGGGATGCTCGATGACCTCGCAAGGGACCTTAACGGCCTATGGGTCATGATGCCATCCCCACCGCCGCCTTATTCCAACTGTCCAGTGCCACCGTCCTCTGGCCCCATCCATCCCCTTCGATTTGCCCATCCCTGTTACGGTAGAGCGGTCCCCCTCCCCTTTTTCCTCTTTCCTAACTCACTGGTACAACACTTAACCTTACTTACCTTACGATTATCCCAGGCGAACCCCTAACCACAGGGTTAGCCATCTACTTATCGCTTACCTCAGTACCAGTGAGGTTTATATCTCTTTACCTTTGTTTACTTATGCTTTCCTTTCTGCGCCACTGCCTAACACAGTGGCGTCCTTTGTCCTTCCTTGGTTCCCCTCGGCCTCCACGGTCCCTCGGGAACCTCGGACTTCCATTCTTGTCTCTAGCGCATGTCAGCCTCATTGTTGCTGTGCACCCCTTTCGTCTGGCATGCTTGCATGCCCCCTTTTGTCAGTTCGCACTCGACCTCACTATTGAGGAAGTGCTCCCTTTCTACTCCTGACATATCCCTTTGGGACATGTCAGGCCTTTACCCCTTCCAGCAGATACACGCCTCTGGTCCGTGCTAGTATACTGCCACCCATGTACACTATAAATACCTTGGTAGAACCAGCTGGGAACCCCAGCTAGTTCTACGCAATCTACGCGTATCTACTGGCATCCAAAGAGCCCGCTTCGTCTTCGACAACCTCAAGACTCAGCTTACTCTTTGTGGTCTAAAGGTCGCCCTAAGACCTGCTTGCTAGAGTTCTGGACCAAGGGCCAAGGGCTTCCGTATCCTTGTTGCCCAGTGACGTCCCGACGACAGCTATCTCTTTGGTTTACCACTGAGATACCGTGTGCGTCGTAACAATCCCGAGCAATGCCCTGAGACCACCACCCCCCATCGTCTCCACCGCGTCAGCATCATCACTTCTCTCCGCCAACTTCATGAGGAACATGCCACACCTGGCTCCCATTCCCATTGCAACCCCACTACCCCTACACCCTCCACTCCCCCTGGAATCCATGTCACCCCCATGGAGCAACAAGGAAATCGCTGCTGTTTTAGATGTCATGAATGTGGGCACGTGTGCTGCAATTGTCCCCTCAGAGACAGCAATGATCCCAACGACATGCTACCCGTCCCACCTCACCTTGCCTACCAACAAAGCGACCCCTGCTACACCACCACCTCTCCTGCCCCTTCCGATCTATCCTGGGGAGGAGAGGACTATGAGGTCAATGAGGGAGACATGTCCAGACCTGACAGGGACTAGTGGACTACAGGGGTCGTCCACCCTAAGAGAGGGTAATGTTACTGTTACGCGTGGGCTTAACTGCGGATCGTCGAGCTAGGTAACACTTGAGACGGGTGGTTGGCTTCACGTAGAACAGCTGCAAGGGAATGAGGGGGTAGGGGATCGAGGTGGCGAATGGTGGAGAAGCCCTGCAGTGAGCATGTCAAAGGTAAATCTGCTTGTGCGGGATTGGGAGACGTGGGTGATGGGCAAGGGAACAAGTTACCCCTTGGAAGTCCCAAAGGTTTATGGTTCTAGAATGAGGGGCAAAGCGAGGGACAATGCTTTGCAAGCTTACTGACGACACACAGTAAACCGAGACTGTGTAGAATAAGCTAAGGAATACAGCGAGTGTTACGATTTGCTCTTTTCTCTTCTTTACACCATTCATTTCCTAACAAACTCTTCATTACCAAGTACAACCAACCCCTCGCTTGTACCTCTGGGAGACCTTTCAAGGACCTGAGTGTCTAGACTACGCTAAGGACTCTCCTTCCCTTCAAACGACCCTCGCTGACTAATATTCTTTCCACTGGATTCCAAAGGATTCCATTTGCTTAGTCAGCCTTATCCCTTATCCCTTATCTCTTATCTCGTTATCTCGTTATCTTACTGAACTCCTTATCTTCTCAGTCAGTGACCTTCCTCTTGTTCTACTAACTTCTATTAAGTTCTATTGCTTAGTCATGGCTTGATCATTTACTTATATAAGGAGCCATTGTAACTTGTAACGTTTCCTAACTTTGACATACTGGGAATACCACCTAGTAACCTTGAAACCTCCTTCAAAACCTTGGACCTCTATAAGTCATCTGCACCACTTCTGAAGTGTGTAGCATCTATAAGTCAATCGTCGCACTTCTGAAGCCGACGCTTTCTTTCTACTCAAAGTATCCCTTCGAGAAGGAAGGACCTTGGAACCTTTGATCTTCATCTCAATCAGACGGACTCCCTTGAACCTCCAATTCCTCGCTCTCGCTAGGATTACTCTTGAACGTTTATTGAAAACTCCCTCGTCTCAAACTAGGCCTAACCCAGTCATGTCTCAGACGTAACAGCGAGGTCCCTAGCTATTTATCTAGTAATACAACCCTGAGCCCTGGGTCAGGGAATGGGTGAAGGGGAAGGTCAAAAGAGGTTATAAGGAAGCTCGCCATAAGGGTGGGCTTGCAAAGTCCGCGGCTTTCCAAGAAAGGAAGGAGGAAATCTGTGGGTTTCTGGAAAAGGGAAAAAGGGGATCCGCAAGTGTGGAATTCTGTGGAATAGATCTGCAGAACAGATAAAGAGATCCGCGGATTAGGTAGGGAAATCCGCAGGGGGTCAAGAAGGGAAGGAGGAGGTCTGGAGCAATCTAGGGGAGCTCCGGTGTGTTGACTACTGGTATGTCAGGGAAGACTAGCCAGTCATCTTCAAAGTAGATTACTGGGGTAAAGGAAAAAGGGGAAAATGATAGTCTCATCCGAGAGGTGGGGTGCTCAACTGTAACATTACCCCCTTTGTTAGGCAGCTGCACCGCAGCTACAATTTCAGCAGTCAGGGCCGGACTGGTCTCCCTTGTTGACCTCATAGTCGTCGTTGGACTCCTCGTTCCATGTCCAGGGTCGACAGGGGAATGGGTCGTTACGAGGGTGGGGACAGTTGTCCATAATATGCCTGAGGGCGTCACAATTGCCGCAACGGCGTCACGGGCAAGAGGCCTGGGTGTGACCGGGAGCTGATATGTGGCAGAAGGGGCATCTGTAGTCAGAGCAATCCACATGCCAGTGGGAGGCATCGCCGCATTGGTAGCAACACGTGTTAGGAGGGGAGGTGTGCTGAACGCTGGTGGAGGCGGTTGGTGTGTTGATGTTGATAGGGTTTCCTCTGGATCCGGCAGCGGGGAGGAGTTGGTAGGAGGGAGCAATTGAGGAGGTTGGAAGTCCAACAACGAGTAGGGGGACTGGTCATCTCCTGATAGAGCGGCTTGGACCAGTGTGTCTGAGAGGGTGGACTGCAGGCTCTGCTGCCACGAGCTGACGGGGTTGTATGGTGCTACTGTTCTTGGTCATGGGTGGTGGAGGGGAAGGTGAGGAAGTGGGGGTGGCAGCTGGAGTGGGATGTCCAGAGCCAGTGATCGTGGTGATGGGGGTGAGTCCTCTTGTCTGTGAGGAGACGGTCATTGACGGATCAGAGATGGAAGAGGGAGAGGTGGGATTACTGGGTATACCTCTCATAGGGGAGACGGGAATTGGCAACGTGGGCCTGGAGGCTCCCTCAGGAGCGAAATAAGCTCTCTGCTCGGTGGCTGAGAGACCGAGGAGGAGGGGGCAGAGGAGGTGTGCGATGAGCTGAGGCTCAAGTTGGTTGATGGTGAAGGCGAGTTGTGCGTCATCCAAGATGGCAAGGATTTTGCGACGGAGGCTGACCACAGCCTCCACCATGGGGGCATTGTGGATACTGAACACCCCCTCTGTTATGATAATGGGAACCCCCATACCTTTTTCTTCTTTCAGATAGTTTTCCTCATCGTCGTCATCGTCGCTCGTCTTCCCCTCACTCCTCCTCCATCGCCTCCCTCGTACACGGGACACCACGTATAGACCAACACCTAGGACCACCTTGCTATGCCTACCGTTAGGCCTAGAGGGTTATACTTATATGTGTTACGACGCAAGGCGACTGTCGCAGTGCGAGCACTGGAGTCTCATGCAAGTAACAACGAACCTCAATGAAGAGGTTGTGCTACGAGAATAACCTAGGCGAAGTAGAACCAGGGGAGCTCAGGAGAGTCCCAGTCTCTGAGAGGGGAGTGAAGAGACATCAGTAATCGCAGGTAGATTGTGTAGAACTAGCTGGGGATTCCAGCAGTTCTGCAGGGGTATTTATACTACAGAATATCTAGCACGGACCACTGGTGTACACATGACAAGTAAGGTAAGAGGAGGTGTACTCCTTAATGGAGTGCACCGAAATAGGAAAGAGAGAGAGAACGAGGCACATGACCAGAAGGAGTGCGCTCGGAATGGAAAGGTAAAACGTATAAAGTATAAAGGGCTGGATGAGCTCCGAGGAGTTCCACGGAAGTCTGAGGAGGTCGCCAGCAAAGGAAAGAGCCTCGTTCCACAACTGAGGTGGTTGACGAGTCGAGATGAGAAGAGGGCAAGCACACGGTGTGAGCCCAGGCGGTAAGACGACATTGTATCCGATATTGGCAATGCCGAATGTGAAAGGGATTCACCTGATGGGATAGGCTATCAGGGAATGGAAGCATCTCAGAATGATGTGAACGCGGGGTCGTGGAAGCCTGATGGCATGAGCGAGGACAGGGTCCGAGCGAGCAGAACAGAGTCTGAGATGGCTCAAGGACATCTGATCAGGAAGGCGATGGCGGATCACGAGAAGTGCCGAGTGATGCCTATTCGGGAAAGCTGGTACACATCGCAGACGCGGGACAAAGGGAGACTGTGATGGGCATGAGCCCGAGGACACCGCGGATGAGGGCGGGTGGTCTAGAACATAGGGACATGCTTAGATAAGCATGTGGCGCTGATGGGTTATTACCGGAGGTTGGATAGTGCTAGCCTATATGGCATTAGGTAAGCGGTGGTGATGATAGGGGCTATCCGGTGGCGAGCGAGTGCTAAGGAGCACGAGTGATGTTCCATACGAAGTATAACCTTCTAGGCCTAACGGTAGGTGTAGCAAGATGGTCCTAGGTGTTGGTCTATGCGTGGTGTCCTGTGTATGAGGGAGAGTGCGGAGGAGGAGCGAAGGGAAGACGAGCGACGACGACAAGGAAAGCTATCTGAAAGAGGAAAAAGGTATGGGGGTTCCCATTATTATAACAATATGGAACATCGCTCGTGCTCCTTAGCACTCGCTCACCACCGGATAGCCCCTATCATCACCACTGCTTACCTAATGCCATATAGCTAAGCACTATCCGACTCCGGTACTCCCCCGTCAGTGCCACATGCCTATCTAGGCATGTCCCTATGTTCTAGATTGCTCGCCCTCGTCCACGGCATCCTCAGGCTCGTGCCCATCACTGTCATTCCAGGTCTCCCTTTGTCCTGTGTCTGTGACGCGTTCCACCATTCCTGAATAGGCATCACTTGGTACTTCTTGTGATCCGTAGTTGCCTTCCTGATTGGATGTCCTCGAGTCATCTTGGACTCTGTTCCGCTCGCTTGGACCCTGTCCTTGCTCTTGCCATCAGGCTTCCACAACCCCATGTTCACATCACCCCAAGATGCTTCCATTCCTTGATGGCCAATCCCATCAAGCAGATCCCTTCCACATTTGGCATTGCCATCTTCAGATACAATGCAGTCTTACCACCTAGGCTCACACCGTGTGCTTGCCTCCGTTCCCGTCTCCACTTGTCAACCACCTCAGTTGTGGAACGAGGCCCTTTCCTTTCCTGGCGACCTCCTCGGACTTCCATGGAACTCCTCGGAGCTTATCCAGGACTTTATACTTTATATGTTTTACCTTTCCATTCCAAGTGCACTCCTTCTGGTCATGCGTCTCATTCTCCCTCTCTTTCCTATCACAGCGCGCTCCTTTAGGGAACCTGCCTCTCATTACTATATGTAGCACTTGTACATCGTTGGTTTGTGCTACATATCCTGTAGTATAAATACCCTGCCAGAACTGGCAATCCACCTGCGATTACTGGTGTCTCTTCACTCCCCTCTCAGAGACTGGGACTCTCCTGAGCTCCCCTGGTTCTACTTCACCTAGGTTATGCTCGTAGCACAACCTCTTCATTGAGGTTAGTTGTTACTTGCATGAGACTCCAGTGCTCACACTGTGACAGTCGCCTTGTGTTGTAACACCCTCACGATAATGCATCTCGTGTTCGGCGTGCACTCGACGAATGTGAGCATATCTGTGGAAGACACTGATGAGCCCTGAAAGGAACTGGTCATTACTAATGAATCCAGTTTCGGCAAGGAGCTCCGAGAGTCTGGGGGACTTGAGGACGACAGCATAGAAGGAATATTGGGCTTGGGTCGGAAGGTGATTGATGCGGATGGCGGGGATGGCAGGGATGAGGGGAAGGCGTTGTTCAATGGCCATCTGGGCGGGGGAATTGGGGAATTCAGCAATCATGGGCAAGCTTATAAGCTTTGAGCAAAGGGGTGGAATTCCGCAAATTCCGCTCGGGTTCCCAGGTGGCCTCCGATGGGCTATACCCTTTCCACATCACGAGGTATTGTCTCTGACCTTTGATGCCATGATGTTTGGCTATCTTATCGACTTCAAATTCCTCTTCTCTGCGGATTAGATTGGGAGGAGGATTTAGGTAATTGGGTCCGTGTTCAGGTGTTTCCCGATAGGATGATAACAGAGAGGCATGGAAAACATCGTGTATTTTCCACTGCGGAGGTAATTTCAACTGATAGGCCAATGGTGAGAGGACCTTCAAGATTTCAAATGGGCCTTCCTTCCGTGGAGATAGTTTTTGGGTGGGGTACCGCAAGGCAAGGTTCTTCAAAGACAGCCAGATGCGGTCTCCTACCTTCCAGAGTACAAATTTCGAAGCCATCCTTTCTAGGACGTGACGGTGGGCGGAGTCGTGCGTAGCAAGTGCTTTGCTTCTGGCAGACTGAATCTGTTTGAGGTGGGTTTCAAGAGCTGGGAGAAAAGTCTTTCCAAGAGGAGGGTAGGAGTGGGGTTCGTAACCCATCATGAGGGAAAATGGGGATTTCTGGGTGACAGAATGGGCCACCAAGTTGTGGTGGAATTCAGCAAAGGTCAGGAGGTCGACCCATTTCATGTGGTTTCCATCACAGAAAAGCCGCAGATAGGTTTCCAACTCTTGGTTTACTCATTCAGTTTCTCCATCAGTCTGCGGGTGGTAGGTGGTGGATAGCGCTATATCATAGGAGAGTAGTCTGGCAAGTTCTCATGCAAATGCAGAGGTGAACTGGGGGCCTCGATCGGAAATGACTTTGTCATGCAAGTCAAATCGTTTGAACACGTGGTTGAAAAAGAGTTTGGCAACTCCCTCCGCGTCAATGGTGGAGGTACAGGGACAGAAAATCACCCCCTTTGTAAGGCCATGGTCAACCACGACCAGAACACTGTCAAATCCCCAGGTGGGTGGTAACCCCGTGATCAAGTCGGTGGAGACAATCTGGAATGGGCGGGTAGCTGCGGAGGCAATCGGTGCGAGGGGTGGTGCAGCGGGGTGGGTGTCGACCTTATTCCATTGGCAGTGGGCACATCCGGACACGAATTGTCGGACGAATGTGGCAAGGCCAGGCCACCAGTAGTCTCGCTCAAGTAGATTGATGGTGCGGAAATGTCCGGAGTGGCCACCACCCAGGTTATCGTGAATGAGGTGAACAAGGTCAGTCCGCTGTCCCACAGGGATGTACAGCCGATTCTTGAAATAAAGCTTTCCGTTGTCAAACTTCCAGTTACCAGGTGATGCACAGGGAAAAAGGGAGGTTCCAAGGGAAATGGCTTTCATGGCGTCAATCACGAGGGGGTCATTGTTACAATGCACACGGTATCTCAGTGGCAAGCCAAAGAGATAGCTGTTGTCGGGACTTCACTGGACAATGTAGATATGAAGTCTAAGGTCCTAAGTCCAGAACTCAGCAAGCAGATCTTAGGGCGACCTTTAGACCACAGAGAGAGAAGCAAAGTCTTGAGGTAGCGAAGACTGAGGGGGCTCTCTGGATGCCAGTAGATATGCGTGGATTGCATAGAACTAGCTGGGGTTTCCAGCTGGTTCCATCAGGGTTTATATAGTGTACACAGGTGGCAGTACACTAGCATGGACCAAGAGCATGTATCTGCTGGAAGAGGAAAGGGCCTGACATATCCCAAAGGGGTGTGTCAGGAAAGGAAAGGGAGCACTTCCACAAGGGTGTGGTTGAGTGCGAAGAGACAAAAGAGGCATGCAAGCATGCCGAAAGAAGAGGGTGTGAGGCAACAATGAGGTTGCCATGCGCAAGAGATATAAGTGGAAGTCCAAGGTTCCCATGGAGGCCGCGGGGCCGAGGGAACCAAGGAAGGACAAAGGGCGACACTGCATCGAGCAGTGGTGCAGAAAGGAAAACATATGTAAGCAAAGGTAAACAAAGGAAAAGCCTCACTGGTACTGAGGTAAGCAATAAGAGGTTGGCTAACCCTGTGGTTAGGGGTTTGCCTATGGTAATTGTAGTGTAAGTATGGTCATGTGTCGTACCAGTGAGTGAGGAAAGAAGAAAAAGGACTGGGAGACCGCTCTACCGTAACAGTCATCAGGGGTGGAATCCGCAATCCTTTCAGCAATTGCGAGGTCTAAACTCCAGGTAAACACATCCGGAGGGAGGAGGGTAACTTCTGCATTATCTATGCTGGTGTCCATGCGGTCTTTTCTAGAGAGGGCATCTGCGGGACCCATCTGGGATCTGGGGACATGTGTGAAGTGCAGGTCGAAATCCTGCAGGAATAGCTTCCAGCGGGCGTGTCGTCAAGATAATTTCTGCAGCTCGCAGAAATATGTCAGGTTCTTGTGGTCTGTTAGGATCGAGACAGGGTGGAGAGTCCCCAAGAGGTAGTGGCGCCATTCTTCCAGTGCATGGATGACCACCAGTAGTTCGTGATCGTAGATATCGTAATTCTGCTCCGCTTCAATGAAGCTGCGGGAAAGGTAGGTGCAAGGGTGAAGGTCTCCATTTGCATCTTTCTGCATGAGTACTCTGCCCGATGCAGTGAGGGATGCGTCAGTCATAATGAAGAAAGGTTGGGTGGTATCTGGTAGAGCCAGGACTGGTTGGTGAGTGAACGTCTCTTTGATCCTGTGGAAGGCTTGTATTTGGTCATCAGTCCACTCCCAAGGGATGCCTTTCTTGGTTAGGTCTAGGTGAGGTCAGGTGAGGTCAGAAAAACTGGGGATGAATTTCCTGTAGAAGTTGCAGAATCCTATGAATGAACGGACAGCTTTGACGTCCTTTGGGGGTTCCCACTGCTCGATGGCAGTCAACTTGGTAGGGTTCATGTGGACCGAGTTCTTCCCCACTATCATACCAAGGTACTCAACTTCAGTTGAGTCAAACATGCACTTGTCGAGTTTCAAAAACAGTTGTTGCTCCTGGAAACGTTGGAGCACTTTCTGAGTGCGTTCTGCATGAAGCACTGGGTCGCGGAGTGGATTAGGAGGTCGTCCATATAGATAATCAGCCACCCTTCTGCAATGAAGTCCCCAAACACGTGGTCCATGAACGCCTGAAATGTGGCTGGTGAGTTACACAGCCTGAAGAACATGACAGTGGGCTCAAAAAGTCCTAATGGAGTGATGAAGGCTGCCTTCTAGCGGTCTTCTGGCTTAATCCGAATATTGTTATATCCCCAACACACATCCATCTTCGTGAAAATTGAAGATCCCTTGAGTTTATCAATAAGATCTCCTATTAGAGGCAGTGGATATGCGTTTTTGACGGTTTGGGAATTGAGATATCAATAATCCTGGCACGGTTGTAGCTTCCCATCCTCCTTTTGCACAAAGAAGAAGGGGGCGGCTTGTGGGGATTTCGATGGTTGGATTTTACTGCTTTTTAGGTTTTCGTCGACAAACTTTTTACAAGCTTCTAGTTCTTTGGGATTAAGGGGGTAGTTCTTGGCACATTTCGGAGAGAAGTTTTCGTTCGTGGTGATCGCATGATCGAATGTTCGTACAGGGGGAAGGGTGGTGGTTTCTCCATCCACAAATACGTCGGCATACTCCTTGTATGCGTCGGGCAGTACCTTCTTTGCATGGTCTGCTTGTTGGGCTAGGGTGGTAGAGAGGGTCGTTTTCCGGATAAACATCTGTTCTTCTACAAAGCATTGTTCGTACATCCTGGCTAATTTGGTGTCAGGGTCTAGACCAAGATATCAGGTGAGGTATTGCTGTGCAAGCACCTCATGATCGTCAAGCTTCCGCTTGTAGGGTGTTTGAGGAAGGGATATGGTCCTGGAAGACCAATTGATAGTGGGATTAACTTCGGAGAGCCAGGTCATTCCTAGAATGATGTTCTGCTCCTTTCCACTGGCGAGGACGAGGAAGTCTCGTTCTTCTTCGTGATTTCCTATCTGGAGGATCAGGGAGGTTTTGAAGAGAATGCTTCCTTTGCGGTTGGTGGTTCCATCAGTGTTGATGGCACGGAGAGGGGTTTTGATATGTCTGAATGGGAATTTGTTTCTCCTGGCGAAGGCATAATCAACGAAGTTTCCAGTGGCTCCACTATCAATGAGGGCAGTGGTTGTTGCAATGTTTCCCCCTCCCACTGAAGATACGGAAATGGGAACTAGTATTGATCGATCTTCAGTGGATACAATTACAGAGGGGTACTGCGGAGAGGTTAGAGTCATTGCTGCTTGCCTCTCTTCTAAAAATCTGGGGTCTTCCTCAGAGCCACAGAGCGTACATTCACGCTTGCGATCCTTTCTTCATCGACTTCCATCTGGGAGTTAGGGGTCTCTTCTTCTCCCAGGTAGTCGGGTTCGAAACACATCTTGAGAACCTGAAGGACTTCATCGTCCCCCTTCTTGTTCTCTTTCAAATTCTGGATGTATTTCTCCAGCTGCGATTCTGTGGAGATGGCTCTCGTCTGCTCACTTCTTCCTGATCCTGATGTGGAAGATGAGCCTCTTGGTGATGGGCCTTGGTTTTTACACTCATGGGAAGGTCCTTCATTACCCTTCTGATGCTTTTGGGTGGAGCATCCTTTAGCATGGCAGATAAAGCATTGCCCTTCTTTCATGTGGCGAGCTCTTTCGGTGGGGGTTAGGTTGATGGCATTGACATCCATTGCGTTAGGGTCACAGAAATTGTGAGGTGCAGAATACTGGCCTCGCTGGTAGTTGGAGATTTTAGCTAGCTGTTGGGTGGCTGATGAGGCTCGAGAGATCCAGTCTTTGAGGGTAGTTGGTTCTGTACCGCTCAAGACGATCTTCATGATTTTGGGGTGGAGGCCCCTAGCAAAGAAGTCGCAGAGGGTGGCTTCTTCCTTGATCTTGGCCTGTCCTGCCAGAAGGGAGAAGCAGGTTTGGTAACGAGTGAAGGAGGATGAAAATGGTCCATCCCTTGGCAGCATGTGCCAGGTTCGCAGTTGCCTTTGTGCTTCCGCTTCATCGTCCTTCATGGCGAAGGCGATCTTGAATTCCTTGATAAACTTCCTCCACTTCATCCAGGTGTCAGGATTGTCAGCTCCCTTTGCATAATACCCTTCCGCAAATGTCTTGCCTTGCCCCTCGGGCATCTTTGATAAGGCTATAGCCACGAGGTCATAGTCGGAGTGTTTGTCCTTCTTGGCAACAGCGAAGGTATTCATGGCAGAGATCCACCAGTTGGCGTCGGAGATCTTGCAAGAAAACTCCTTTGGTAATGATTCTTTCCCCATATCTGCTTCTTCGTTGCTACTATCGTCAGCATCAGAATAGTGGTCAGACCGATCGCTGTCTTCCCCGGGGAGGTGTATGTCAGGGTTCCCAATGGGTACTAGACTCCTTGGGCTAGCAATGGCTAGAGGGGAGCCAGTAGGTTGAGCAGGGGCTGGTACCCTCTCTGGCAGGTTTTGAGTCAGGGCTGGCACCTGATCTCCCCAAACAGGTGTCCAGGCTGGTACCAGTACATGGGCAGTCGGAGTAGTGGACCCAGACGATGGGCTACCACTTCCAGCTATCCTTCTGCAGGCACGGTCTCGTTCGTACTGTTCATTTCGTCTCCTGTCTTCTTCCTCAATATGAAGCCGCTCTTCTCTAGCCTGGAACTGTTGTTTGAGCTCTTGGTTGCGGAGCTCGTTCTGACAGGAGGCAGTAGCAAGGGCAGCGGCTTGTCTCGCTTCTCAATCGTCTACAGACAAGTTGTCGTTGTCTGGGCTGGGAACTCAGAATGTGGTGGAGGGTGGGGGTCGTTGTACTGAATAGTAGGCGACATAGAGGGCAGCTTATTCTTTTGTTATGCATGGGCTTAACTGCGGATCGTTGAGCTAGGTAACACTTGAGACGAGCGGTTGGCTTCATGTAGAACAGCCATGAGGGAATGAGGGGGTAGGGGATCAAGGTGGCGAATGGTAGAGAAGCCCTGCAGTGAGCGTGTCAAAGGTAAATCTGCTTGTGCAGGATTGGGAGATGTGGGCAATGGGCAAGGGAACAAGTTACCCCTTGGAAGTCCCAAAGGTTTATGGTTCTAGGATGAGGGGCAAAGCGAGGGACAATGCTTTGCGAGCTTACTGACGACACACAGTAAACCGAGACTGCGTAGAATAAGCTAAGGAATACAGCAAGGTCCCTAGCTATTTATCTAGTAATACAACCCTGAGTCCTGGGTCAGGGAATGGGTGAAGGGGAAGGTCAAAAGAGGTTATAAGGAAGCTCGCCATAAGGGTGGGCTTGCGGAGTCCATGGGTTTCCAAGAAAGGAAGGAGGAAATCCACGGGTTTCTGGAAAAGGGAAAAAGGGGATCTGCAAGTGCAGAATTCTGTGGAATAGATCTGCAGAACAGATAAAGAGATCCGTGGATTAGGTAGGGAAATCCGCAGGTGGTCAAGAAGGGAAGGAGGAGGTCTGGAGCGATCTAGGGGAGCTCCAGTGTGTTGACTACTGGTATGTCAGGGAAGACTAGCCAGTCGTCTTCAAAGTAGGTTACTGGGGTAAAGGAAAAAGGGGAAAATGATAGTCTCATCCGAGAGGTGGGGTGCTCAACTGTAACAGTTACAGTAGAGCAGTCTCCCAGTCCTTTTGTTATGATTCTCGTTTCGCCAACGACACTTTTACGCATTGCCACCTACACTACATCTTCACTCTCGCACTAATACGCTGCTCACTACGTATACACATACTCATATAACCCACGTCAACGACCAGTAACACCCCTACGACCTACAGCCAATGGGCTACGACTACGTTAACCCTACTATACGATGATAATGAGCCTCCCTCACAACAGGAATTGACACTTAGTCAATTCCTCTCATTTGTTTGTCCATGTTTACCTTTTTATAATTAATGAATCTACAGATGCACTTCAAGAAGCCTTCAACACAGCTTCTACTTCTATTTTCATTTCTGCGCTGTGCTCAGCTGTGCATCTCTTCTATCACGAGGCTGTGCCTTCTGTTAATTTCCGCTCTGACTCATGTTGAGTCATCAAGGCTATGTTTAATCTCCATACTGCACACAACTGTGCATTGCTGCACAACTGCGGATTCCTGTGTGATGCTGCGCATTACTATACTTAGTACTTAGAAAGTGGTCTGATTATCATATTACTATACCTAGTACGCTATTGGTCAGATCTAGATACAATAGGTACAAACATGTAAAAGGTATATAAGACAATTGAGCCCACCAGAGAACTTCAGTCAAGTTCTCTGTTGGTTTCCCTCATAAAACCTTCGTGTTCACTTGTCCATCCTAAGTCATTAAGTTTGTTATTAGTGGTGTAGCCTAGGGTTTATCCTGAGGTTGCAACACCTTTTTCCTCTTTTCTCGCTCACTGGTACAATACTTAACCTACAATTACCTCAGGCTTACCCTTAACTCCAAGGGTTAGCCAACCTCTTATCGCTTACCTCAGTACCAGTGAGACCTTCCTTTGTTTGCTCTTACTTACATATGTTTCCCTTTCTGCGCCACTGCCTATCACAGTGTCGCCCTTTGTCCTCCCTTGACCTCCGTGGCCCCTTGGCCTCCACAGATGCCTCAGACTTCCACTTATATCTCCAGCACATTGCAACCTCATTGTTGCTGTGCATCCACTTCTTTTGGCATGCTTGCATGCCTCTTTTATCTCTTCTCACTCAACTGCCTGGATGCGGAAGTGAACCCCTTCCTCTTCTGACATATCCCTTTGGGACATGTCAGACCTTTACCTCTTTCAGCACTTACAAGCCAGTGGTCCGTGCTAGAGTACAGCCACCTGTGTATGGTATATAAACCTTGCTGGAACTACTGGGATCCCCAGCTAGTTCTATGCAATCCACGCGTATCTACTGGCATCCAGAGAGCCCTTAGTCTTCAACACTTCAAGACTTCGCTTCGCTCATCTGTGGTCTAAAGGTCACCCCAAGACCTGCTATCCTAGTTCGGACTGAGGACCATAGACTTCTGTATCTACGTTGCCCGTTGAAGTCCCGACGACAGCTATCTCTTTGGCTTGCCACTGAGATACTGTGTGCATCATAACAAAAGAACTAGCTACTTCTACACCTATAGAAGTTGCAGAATCCTATGAATGAGCAGATGGCCTTGACATCCTTCGGGGGTTCCCACTACTCAATAGCAGTCAACTTGGTGGAGTCCATGCAAACCAAGTGCTTCCCCACAAACATTCCAAGGTACTCAACTTCAGATGTGTTAAACGTACATTTGTCAAGCTTCAAAAACAGTTGTTGCTCCTGAAAACATTGGAACACTTTCTGGGTGCATTCCTCATGAAGCACTGGGTCTACAGAGTGGATTAGGAGGTTGTCCATATAGATAATCAGCTGCCCTTCAGTGATAAAATCTCTGAACACATGGTCCATGAATGCCTGCAATGTGGCAGGTGAGTTACATAGCCCAAAGAACATCACAGTAGGTTCAAAAAGTCCTAGAGGGGTGACAAAGGCTGCCTTCCAGTGGTCCTCAGGTTTGATCTGAATATTGTTATACCCCCAGTGTACATCCATCTTAGATTTTGTCACTAGCCACATTCAAGCAGCTGCTTGGCACTTTCACCTGGCAGAACTCATGGAACTTGCAACAAAGTTTCAGCTTCCCAACCTGTTTCAGATTGCTTTTCAGGGCCTTACTGACATGTCCCTCACCCAACTCACTAAAGGACAGTGTGCATCAATTGGCTTGGACATCATCATTAGTGTGGCACTAGTGAAGTCTGTCCTTGATCAACACTGCTGGATTGTTGCAGCTGAAGAGCCATGCATCCTCTCACATACTGATGATTACCAGGACCCATTGGCTTGTGAGGCTGATTGGCATGGGGTCTGGTGGAATGGCATGGGCCACTATCTTCTTGATGGATGCAACCCCCAACCATACAATGAGGCAGTCAGACACTTCAAGTTGGAGATGCAGTTTGGGCATGTGGGGAAGGGTTGTGTTGATTAGTAAGCAATATATTAATAAAAGGGGACAAGCTACACTTGACCAAGACCAATATATGATGTCAAGGATACACCCATATGATGTCAAGGGTACACCCTATTCTAATGCTTACTACAAAATCTATTAGCTTATAGATATAATAGAATACTCTAGTATAAGTACAGAGAGTATCTTAGGGGATTAATAGAGCTACATACACACCTTTTGGTTCCCTCATCACTGTTCATGCAAACTATTCCCTAATCATGGGAACATCTATACACTCTGCACATCTACAACAGGTTGCAAAGAAAAAATGTTCAAACTACTGGAGGATGGTGTCACCTTCAAGCATGCAGAGCTCTTTATTGACAAAGTCTGTGACTACCTTGTTGAAGAACTATATGTTTGATTACTATCAACCTATACATAGCACCAATCGGATTGGCATATGTCGAAAAGTGTTGTTCTCTTGTACTGGGCACTATAGTGTTACAGAACTGCACAAAATGTAGTTTGTACCATGTGCACTGATGGGAAAGTAGCACAGGATGCAGGAGCAGCACAAAATGCAGTCTGCATCATTGCACTGGGGGTGAAAATGGTGCAGCATGCGGTCCACGCAATGTACACTATGGTAGGGTAGCATGAAACACAGTCCAGCCAGTATGCATTGGGTGCAAATTGTGTGGCATGCAGATTGTGCAATGTGCAGCATGATGAGAGTGTCACAGCCACTTGTTATTTGTGACTTTACTTCCTTCAGTGTTTACAAGACTATCCTGCAATGTTTGATATGCTGTAATGCCTCGTTCAAAAGCAAGGGTTTCCTAGGTTGGAGAAACCACTTACAGTATGCAGTTCCTTCAGAACCAAGTTTGGTATGGGAGCTCTGCAGATGTTACACTTCCACTCAGCTGACAATTGACCTTGGCATGAGGGAACAATGTATGACTCATGACAGTACAATACAGTTTACTTGCTTGGGTCATTCTTGATCTTGATCCACGAGACTTTACAATACCACACATCATTTTGTAGCATTCTGAAAAAGTGTTATGGGCTGGCCCTCAAGACCTCATGTACCATGACTGTAGGATATACATTTCTTTCCATACTTACAAGCAACACTACAAAGAGTAAATACCATGTTTTAAATTGTCCTCAACACTGTTCTCTCTGAGACCAGTGTCATGGACACTGTTATGAGGGACGCTTCTATCTAGTGTCTACTCACAGACACTATAAATTATCGCTGTACCATTTGTGACACTGATTACTTGATGCTGCCTGTTAGTGTCTGTACATTGATGCTGCCTTTTAGTGTCCTGCATTGGCAACACTATATCTCACTCTTTGCAACACTGAACATATACATGCTGTTACGGTATTGCGGTCCCCCTCCCCTTTTTCTTTCTTCCTCGCCCACTGGTACAATACTTAACCAGCTTATCCCATTAGATATGGGCTTAGCTAACATACTTAGCACTTACCTCAGTACAAGTGAGGTTTTCCTTTGTTTACCTTTACTTACCTATGTTTCCCTTTTGTGCCACTGCCCATTGCAGTGTCGCTCATTTCCTTCCTTGACATCCGCAGATGCCATGGACTTCCCCTTATATCTTTAGTGCATTGCAACCTCATTGTTGCTGTGCACTTACTTCTTCCAGCATGCTTGCCTTTATAAGCATGCTTCTTTTATCCTTCTCACTCAACCGCCTGGATGTGGAAGTGAACCCCTTCCTTTTCTGACATATCCCTTTGGGACATGTCAGACCTTTCCTCTTTCAGTACTTACATGCCAGTGGTCCGTGCCACTTCCTTTGTACTATATAAATCCTGGTAGAATAGCTGGAATCCCCAGCTAGTTCTATGCAATCCACGCATACTTACTGGCAACCAGAGAGTCTAAGTCTTTCATCCCTCCCTCAAGACTTCGCTTTCTCTCTGTGGTCTAAAGATCGTCCTAAGACCTGCTTGCTGAGTTCTGGACTGAGGACTGTAGACTTCTGTATCTACATTGCCTGTTGAAGTCCTGATGACAGCTACTTCTTTGGCTTGCCACTGAAGTACTGTGTACATCGTAACACATGCTAAGAATCTAGGACCACTTGATTCATTGACATCCCCTATGCATCAACTTCACCTTCCAAAGTTGCCTGCTCTGTAAAGCTCCTTGTTGCCATCATGCACCCACGATCAATGATTTCCCATTGCCTGCCTACAGGCACCAAGCCTACCACTGCTTTTGTTATGATGCACATGGTACTTCAGTGGCAAGCCAAAGAAGTAGCTGTCATCAGGACTTCAATGGGCAACATAGATACAGAAGTCTACAGCTCTCAGTCCAGAACTCAACTAGCAGGTCTTAGGGCGACCTTTAGACCACAGAGAGGAAGTGAAGTCTTGAGGGGGGCGAAAGACTTAGACTCCTCTGGTTGCCAGTAAGTACACATGGATTGCATAGAACTAGCTGGGGATTCCAGCCGTTCCACCTAGGTTTATATATGGTACAAAGGTGGCTGTACTACTGGCGAGTAGGTGCTGGAAAAGGAAGGGTTTCAGTTCCACAAACTAGGCGGTTGACTGAGAAGGATAAAAGGGGCATGCTAGGAAAGGCTAGCATGCTGGAAGAAGTAAGTGTGCAGCAACAATGAGGTTGCTGTCGCACAAGGATGTAAAAGGTCCATGACAGCAGAGGCTATCACAGAATAGGAAATGGGGCGACACTGCAATGGGTAGTGGCACGAAAGGGAAATATAGGTAAGCAGAGATAAACAGAGGAAAACCTCACTGGTACTTAGGTAAGTGCTAAGTATGTTAGCTAAGCCCATATCTAATGGGATAAGCTGGTTAAGTATTGTACCAGTGGGCAAGGAAAGAAGAAAAAGGGGAGGGGGACCGCGATACCATAACAGCTTTCAGGCTGCACATGTCTGTTTCAATCAGTTCCTTGTTTGAAATGATGAAAATATTATTTCGTCTTGTGCCCTGACTATCTCCAGTGACTTTCCATGGTGATACCTGGGCAAGAACAAGTTGCTTGTTGCTAAGGGAATTGAAGAAAGTATCTGCTGACAATTTGAGCACAAAAATCTTCTCAAGGTCCCCATATTCAACTTGATGAATGTGAACGCCATTTCGCCCCTCAAGCTCAAACTCATACTGGAATCCATCAGTGTATCACATTGATCTAAGTATTTATATCTATGCACCTTGATGTAGCAGTTCCTCCTTCCCAGGGTAGCTGGTCTCCTGGCAACTGCTTTTCTTTGAAACAAATTGCCTCCTCGTATCCTGAGCTTCCCAGCAAACAGTGAGGGGATGCTGACACATTTCTTGATTTCATTTTTCTGCTTTCCTAAGACCATGGCTAAATAATGCACAATTTTTTGCTGAAGTGACGGATCATGTGTGGTATTTGTAGTGAATGGCACACACAGAATGTAGTCATCATCTAGATGAAAAATCAATCAGTGAGGTGCAATTTACAATGCATGGTAACTTACTATACACCCTTCAAACACCTGTTCAGATCCTGTGTTATGACGCACACGGTATCTCAGTGGCAAGCCAAAGAGATAGCTGTTGTCGGGACTTCACTGGACAACGTAGATACGGAAGTCTATGGTCCTAAGTCCAGAACTCAGCAAGCAGGTCTTAGGGCGACCTTTAGACCACAGATGAGCGAAGCAAAGTCTTGAGTTGTCGAAGACTAAGGGAGCTCTCTGGAATGCCAGTAGATATGTGTGGATTGCATAGAACTAGCTGGGGTTCCCAGCAGTTCCAGCAAGGTTTATATACCGTACAGGGGTGGCTGTACTCTAGCACGGACCAGAGGCATGTATCTGCTGGAAGAGGAAATGGTCTGGCATATCCCCAAAGGGATATGCCAGAAAAGGAAAGGGTTCACTTCCACATCCAGGCGGTTGAGTGAGAAGAGACAAAAAAGGCATGCAAGCATGCTGAAAGAAGTAGGTGCACAGCAGCAATGAGGCTGCAATGCACTAGAGATATAAATGGAAGTCCGAGGTGTCCGTGGAGGCCAAGGGGCCGCAGAAACCAAGGAAGGACAAAGGGCAACACTGCAATAGGCAGTGACGCAGAAAGGGAAACATAGGTAAGTAGGAACAAACAAAGAGAAACCTCACTGGTACTGAGGTAAGTGTTAAGTAGTTGGCTAACCCTATGGTTAGGGGTTCACCTATGATAATTGTGGGTTAAGTATTGTACCAGTGAGTAAGAAAGGAAGAAAAAGGGCTGGAGGACCGCTCTACCATAACATCCTGCTGGTCCATCGCCATCTTGATCATCCCACCAACCAAGCTCTTCTGAGACTTTGTAGCACACAGAGAGCTGCTCGAGAGTGATAGAGTTCTGCAAGACATGATTGAGGTTGCTCCAGGGTTGGCTTCAAGAATGGAGGGAGTGGTGAAGAGTTCCACAATAGCATTCCATGAAGAACATCCATGTCAACCAGATAGGGCCACAGTAACAGATGCCATCTCTGATATGTAGTAGTCCATGGATTGTGACTGTGCACACCAGCAGGCGTTCAACACGATACTGATAGTAATATCTAAAATTAAATGATACCTATGAGTTTCCAATCTGAAATCAGTAATGCCAACTTACTTTTCATACTTCTCAACCCATTTCTGTAGCCTTACTTCAATCTTGTCAACCTGTTGTGCTGTAATGCTGAATTGCAATGTAATCTCCATCAGTGTGTCTAGTTTGCACATATGAGTGTAATACTTCTTCAGAAAGCAGTTTTCAAGGAGATATGGCACCAGATAAACAAACAAGAAGCACCAAGATTCAGCTGTAAACATAGAATGGTTAGCAGCAATATCCCCATGGACATGAACAAAGGAAGTGGGAATGTGTTGGACTGAGGCAGTGGTCTCCTTGCCAATCATTTTCCAAATGTGGGGTGTGATCCTGAACTCACCATCACCAATATCCAACCCTTTGAAATATCTGGTCCACAAGTTGATGAGGTTCAGGATGATGTTCTTGAGTAGTAAATGAAACCATTCCCAAGGAATGGAGCAGGTGAAATCAAGTGAGCTGACCCTGTGCAAAGCTGGGAGATTGCAGATACCTGTCTCCTTTGCGATTCTCTCCTTGGCTGCATTCGAGCATGCAAATGCAATCTGTTCTGATATACAAAGAAAGTCTTGATGAGTGCGAACTGGGAGATTGTCAGCCTTCCATGTGACAAGGACTTCCTGCCCAGTGTGTTGTCTCGGAGGCTGGAGGGGAACATAGTATACTCTTCCCAACCCATGAACTGCCTTTATCTTGCATGACTGACAGGGAAAAATCACATTGTGGCCTTTGATGTTAAGAAACTTCTTGATAGCGAGGATGTCACCAAGCTTGAAAATAATGTATGCATGGAGGGCGAAGAGAGTCCTGGTGGATGCATCAAATGTGGCTACTCCATATGCAAGTTGCATGAGTTTGTCATCAAGTGGCGCCAGGAATAAAGCCAGATTTTGGGGTTGGCATGGGCCAGGCACAATCCCAAGGCAAATCAGGTATTTTTGATGGGTCTGGAGATTTGGCAGAATATTGTATTTCTGCAAAAGAATTGGCATTGCAGACAGGCCATTGCATTGTTTGTAGAGAAGGTAACTGTCCGTAGAGAGTGCAAGCGCAATGTCATGTGTAGTGTTGTTCTGGCCTGGCCTGAGGCCAACAGGCCAGGCCAAGACCTTGGCTTGGGACTGGCCTAATGGCCTGGCCTGAGTTCTTGTGAGACCAAGGCCAAGCCACCAGGCCATGGCTTTGGGTGCCTGAGTGATATCCACCATGGGATTAAGTTGTGGCTCAGCTAGTGTTGTGTCACACTGCCCTTATCCTCTCTACACCAGCCACTTTTGTGTACCTGGCCTTCACTTTAACCCCCTGGCTCTTGCATTCCCTTGCCATTCCCCTGGTGCTGTTCTCATATCTCACCACTTCAGTGCACAAATAAGCATGTCTATGCCTGTGCTTGTACATGCACTCCCATTTAGTCTCTCTCTCAGTCCTTGCAAGCATGAACACAGATAGGAGAATGCCATATCTGCTATTGTAGAAATCTATAATGTAGTCACTTTGTATTAGATATACAGTAATACTAAGTACTATACCTGTAGAAATGTAGTAGTCACTCAGGTAACTACTACTGTGGCTAGTCTGATATTTAGGGTAGCTTATGTAAGCAAAAGTGTATACATAATATATTCCAGCAGCTATCTGTTTTTGTGCTCATTTGTACACTGATTATTCTCACACTTATAGGCCAGGGCTTGGGCCAGGCCAGGCCAATTTTTTGGCTTTTGGCCTGGCTTGACATTTTGACAGGCAAAGGCCACTCCAGGCCAGGCCAAAGCCAGGGGCTTTCAGGCCAGGCCAAGCCAGAACATCACTAGTTGCACAGATCAGAAAAGTATTAGTGGGGTAATTGGACACCATCGACTACAACACACTCTTGAGTGAGTTTTGGATAATGCACTCTGTTGAAGACATCTGTGATATCATTGACTGTGGATTGAAAGTTGGCACAGTAGTCCATAAGGTGAATTCTTGCAATGCTCTGAAAAAATCCTTGCAGCTGGGGGACAAGCAGGAAGTAGGTGAATTGGCGTCAAGGTTTTCCATTGCCTTTGAACCACACCTCACCACAGTAGGTACAATGGGCAAGAGAGGCATATTATGAGGTGTACAGAACACAGGAATTTATGCAGCAATTGTACTTCACTGGAGTGATCCCAGCGAGTGTTACCATCGAGCATGTGATCATATATCATGAGTCCAAGTCCATCTTGTGCTGAAATACATGTCTCATCTGTTCAAATGCTGAGTGTGTGATCTTGCCTTTTGTCAAGTCTGATCCCTCCAGGTACAAGTCCAACAGAGTTCTGGGGTGTCAGTACAAAGTTGGGCAGAGGTCCAATGGAGGGTAAGGAGGTCAAGGGTACTCAACAGATAAGGACATTGGCACAGGACTTATGTGTCACGCCCTTGCCGAGCCTCGTGTCCTTGTATTTGGGAAGTAGTATGGAGGAGGGTAAGGGAAGATCGGGAAGGAACTTGAGCAAGGAGGGGTGACTTAGTTGATTTACAAACTGAGGTCTACAGACGGAGGACGCAATACTTATACTACGAACCAGGACTGAGATTGGAAGAGGGTATGTAGCAAATGACAGATGGTAGCTACAAAGTGAAACAAATGATAAAGAAGTATGACAGGGGCATATGGAGGATGACAGGAGACATATGGAGGATGACAGGAGACACATGATTAGGCACGAGAACATGAAACAGAGTATCAAGGGGAACGAAGGGTGACATCATACGGAAGTCCAGTAGGGAAGCACGCAACTCCGGATACTGGTTATAGACCTGAGTACAGAGATGATGGTTGTGCACTGGAGATGTAAGGAAACAACCGGAGGTGGTCGCTTGACCACTGGAGATCATGGATATGACAGTGCCCCTCCGTTAAGGCCGAGCCCCCAAGGCCTACAATGGAGCGGAGGCGAAAATCACTTAAGCGGAGGTGGGAATGCTAAGCGGGAGCAGAACTGCTAAGCACATTGTTGATCCACAGCAGACTTTGAACGGAGTCCGAAATTGACATGATATAAGTTGGGGGTTCGTCAGAGTGATGTCTCAACATCCCTTCATCTTTACCTACTCCTGACAACCAACAACCAATGACATGGCGCCCCCGACCAAACAACTCAACGCCAAAATCGCTGCACTCACCATGCAGCTGCAGGAGATGCAGCGGCAACAGGAGGAGCAAAAGGTGGAGGAAGAGCACCTGGCGTGGAAAGAACAGGCATGTTGAGAGTGAGAGAAGAAGGAGAAGAAGGAGCGGGAGGAGTGACTACGGAGGGAGCGGGTGGAGAGGCAGCAGGTGGCGGAGGAGCAAGCACGGAAGGAGAGGGAGGCAGTGGAGGTGGCCCAAGCCCAGGAAAAGGGCAAGGGGAAGGTGAGTTGTCAGTAGCATCATGGGTGACCGGAGCTGACCACCCCACAGGAAATTGTAGAGCTGTCCTCCTTGGAGGACAAGGGAAGGGCGCTGCCCCCATGGAAGAGGCGAAGGACCGCAAAGGGGAAGGCCTGCGAGTGGGGAATGTGCGACCGGTGCTGTCGCCACAAGGTCAAGTGCGAGCTGTCAGAGCCCAGGACGAAGGGTATGTCGTGTAGGGCCTGTGCGGCCCTGCACATCTCATGCAGGCGGAGCGTGTCAGAGGAGGTGCCGGAGGAGGTGGAGGAGACAGAGGAGAGGCTGTGGAAGCAGAGGCCCTGACCTGAGGTCGTGGTGCCTCCCTTCCCAAGGGTGGTGCAGAACCAAGGGGCGTCACAGGAGGCGGGCAGCTTCAGGGAGGGAGTGGCTGCCGGGGAGATGGACGCGTGGGCGGTAGCCATGGTGTGCGAGATGATGGCGCACCTGGGGACCATGGCGGGGGAATTGGGGAGGATCTGTGGGGTGATGGAGGAGATCGGAGAAGAGCGGAGGGAGAGGAAGGAAAAGAAGAGAGTGAAGGAGGAGAAAGGAGTAGGTATGGAGGTAGAGATGGAGGAAAGAGGAGTGGGGACGGAAAGAGAAGGGAAGGAAGTAGAGGAGGAAACAGAGGAGACAGAGGAGACAGAGGTAGCAGAGGAAGTGCAGGAATAATAGTAATATACTTTGTTTTTTCTTTTGCTTTTGTGTGGTCCCAAATGTGATATAAATGCAAATAGCTGAGTGAAAATGGAGAAGAACAACAGTAAGAGGAACATCAGAGTAAGTCTGGCGCTAGGAGAAGTCAGGTCCAGGCTTGCTGGAGTACCTCCAGTGGAAGTCCGCAACTAGCTCCTTCACATGTCCTAGCTCCGTAGCGAGTAGCCAGGAGGTCTCATCATCAGTTCCTTTGTAACCGAGCCAACGTACTGTTGCAACCCAAGGATAAATCCTAGGTTACACCACTATAACTCAATGAGGTGGACAAGTGAAAGTGTTGGGGAATCCAACAGAGAACTTGACTGGAGTTCTCAGTTGGTTCGGCATTGCTTAAAATACTACTTTACTGTTTGTGCACTACAAACAATGGATGTTACGGTAGAGCGGCCCCTTTCACCTTTTTCTTCTTTCCTCGCTCACTGGTACGATACTTAACCATACTTACATTACGATTACCCTAGGCGAACCCCTAACCACAGGGTTAGCCACCTACTTACCGCTTACCTCAGTACCAGTGAGGTTTACCTTTCTTTATCCTTGTTTACTTATGTTCCCCTTTCTGCGCCACTGCCCGATGCAGTGTCGCCCTTTGTCCCTCCTTGGTTCCCCTCGGCCCCGAGGCTCCGCGGGAACCTCGGACTTCCATTTATATCCTTAGTGCATGCCAGCCTCATTGCTGCTGCGCACCCCTTTCATCTGGCATGCTTGCATGCCCCTTTAGTCGGTTCGCACTCAACCTCACCATTGAGGAAGTGCACCCTTTCCTCTTCCAGCACATCCCTTTAGGATATGCTGGATCCTTTCCTCTTCAAGTACTTACACCGCTTGGTCCGTGCGCGTACTTGTACCCTATATAAACCCTGGGAGAACCGGCTGGAAACCCCAGCTAGTTCTACGCAATCTACGCGTATCTACTGGCATCCAGAGAGCTCGCTTCGCCTTCGCCAACCCTCAAGGCTCCGCTTATCTCTCTGTGGTCTAAAGGCCGCCCTAAGGCCCGCTTGCTAAGTTCTGGACCTAGGACCAAGGGCTTCCGTATCCTTGTTGTCCAGTGACGTCCCGACGACAGCTATCTCTTTGGTGTGCCACTGAGATACCGTGTGCGTCGTAACAATGGAGATTAAAGACGTGAGGTGAGACGCATGTAGAATGGAAGCATAGCGGAAATGAAAACAAGCATACATGATACATGTGTCGAATGGAAATTAAAGAGAAGTATGATGAATATTATGCTTGTACCTTGGTACTAGCATAGAACTTGGTAAAGTATTGGAACAAGGGTTCCCCTTAGGATAAGGAGTTTTCAAAGGTTGTAGGGTCAAGGGTTCGTCCTTATCTCAAGACTACGGTTTCGAGACAAAGAGAAAGCATGCACTTCAAAAGTGGTACAATCGACTTATAGAGGCTACACACTTCAGAAGTGGTGTAGACGACTTATAGAGGTCCAGGGGTTCAGAGGGGTTTCAAAGGACTACTAGGTAGATTCCAAGTAGGTCAAAGTTAGGGAAATGTTACAAGTTACAATGGGTCTTATATAGATAAGTAACCAGACCATGACTAAGCAATAGAACTTAATAGAAGGTTAATAGAACAAAAGAAGGTCACTGACTGAGAAGATAAGAAGTTCAGCGAGATAAGAGACAAGAAGATAAGAGATAAGAAATAAAGCTGACTAAGTGAATGGAATCCCTTGGAATCCAGTGGAAGGAATATCAGTCAGCTAGAGACGTTCAAAGAGAAGGAGAGTTCTTAGCATAGTTTGGACACTAGGTCTCTTGGAAGTGAACAAGAGATAAAAACGACGGCGTAGTCGTGCTTGGCAAGGAAGTGTTGTTAGGAAAAAGGGGTGCAAAGGAAAGAAAAGAGTAAATCATAACAATGAAGCATGGAAGCAAATCGTAAATGGTGATCTCACATAAAAAGGTAAACATAACCAAACAACCGGCATATCGGCATGGTCAGAGTTTGAAGCGGAGTTCCATAAAAAGATAAACATGTACAAACAAAAGGAAAAAGAAACAGAGTATGTAGAACTCCTGTACAACATCCTAGGGTTAGGGTCCAAGTGTATACTACCACTCAAGCATAGTGTAAGGCAAGGACTTGTGCATAGAATAATGTTATGCATATAGGCGCATGATGAATCGCAACACGTACCAAGTACAGGAGTTGACAGTGACATCGTCTCCGATCGATCTTGGAGTTCAAGATCTCCTCGATCTCGTACTCTGGTTCACCGTCAACTCCGATCAGAGGAGGTGGTGGTTGTACCCGATTTGGTATAGTATTCGGGATGCAAGGTTCTAACTGTGAGACATGGAAAACCGGATGTATGGAGTTCATTGAGTCAGGCAGTCGCAATGTATAGGAATGAGAACCAGGCTTAGCAATAATAGTAAAAGGTCCTAAATATTTTTCGGAAAGTTTTTTGGAGGGTCTAGTAGAATGGAGGAACTTCGCTTTGAGGTATACTTGATTTCCGATTATGAAGTCCAGAGCAGGGCTACACTTCTTGTCCGCCGGTCCTTGGTAGCACTGCTGCACTTCCAGCATCTCCAAACAGAGGAAAGTATGGAGTTCATCTAAATCCATGACGTAGGACTGAGCTGCAGAGGATGAGAGGTGGAGATCGGAGGAGACAGAGAAGTTCGGGTGGTACCCCTTATTAGCAAAGAAGGGGGACATGCCAGTGGTAGCACTGGGTGCATTATTATAGGAGAATTCTGTGAGCGGAAGGAGTTCCAACCAATTGTCCTGTTGGTAACTGCAGTAAATCTGAAGGTATTGCTTGAGAGTTTGGTTAGCACATTCAGTTTGACCATCCCCCTCGGGGTGATAGCCCAAGGTGAAGTGGAGATGCATCTCAAGAGCTTTCCCTAAGGAACAGAAGAAGTGCGATACAAACTCGGAACCCCAATCTGAAGTAACATGGGTGGGAACTCCGTGTTTGGAGAAGATATGTATCAGGAACAGCTTAGCTAGCTCAGTGGAGGTAATGGTATCATGAGTGGGGATGAAAACCGCCTGCTTGGAAAGCTGGTCGATAACTACAAGGATGGCTGTGAAGCTGTCCAAAGGGGGAAGTTGTTCGATGAAATCCATGGAGATGGAATTCCATGGTTTCTCCAGTATGGGGAGTTGCTTCAGAAGTCCATATGGACAATGTCAGGGAGTTTTGGCATGAGCACAGGTGGTACAGGAATTGATATAGTCCTTGACAAATGTACGGATGCCCGGCCAAGTATATTCCCGTCAAATCAGTTCCAGTGTGCGGTTCTGTCCAAAGTGTCCAGCTGTAGGGTGGTCATGGAAGGTCCAGAGAACAGTGAGACAGAGATCAGCAGCAACGGGGACATAGATACAATTGTCCCAGAGAAGGAAACCGTCAGAATCAACAGTCCAACGTGGGTCCTTAATAGTGTCAGAGGAAAGGAGGGGAGATGTGATGGGGTCAGTGGGGAGCACAGAGAGGATGTCAGAACAGAGCTGGTCAATGTCCATCAGGACACTAGCCTGGAGGAGCGGAGTAGCGAGATAGGTAGCCTGCAAGGAAGATGCAAGTTGCTCAGAGGTGAAGATGGGTTTATAGTTCCCAGGATTGATACGAGTGTAGTCCCTATCCCCCTCTTTGGGGTAGACGTCCCATTGTCTAGTCAAAGCGTCGGGCTTGGCACCCAGTTTACCAGGGTGGTACCTCACAGCTAAGTTAAACTGGCAAAGGTACTCAGACCACCAGGCCTGGCACCAAGTAAGGAGTTTGGTAGAGGAGAAGTACTCCAGGTTTTTATGGTCTGTGACGACATCAATAGGCAGCAAGGAGCCCTCGAGGTAGTGCCGCCAACTCTGAAAAGCCTCGAAAATTGCCAGGAGCTCCTTGTCGTGAGTATCATAGTTCAACTCTGCATTAACTAGCATCCAGGAGTAGAAAGTGACAGGGTGGAGCTTGGAGTTTGAGGAGATAATGGAGAGGATACCAGCGATGGCATAGTCAGAGGCGTTGGTTTCCACGACTAAAGGAAGGTCTGGAAGCCAATGGGCAAGGACTGGAGCAGAGGTGAAGGCATCCTTAAGACACTGGAAAGACCGCCGACAATCATTGGAGAAGACCCAAGGGGCCCCCTCATGGGTTAGGCGAGTGAGCAGGATGACTATGTCTGAGTAGCCATGGATGAACCTGCAATAGAAATTGGCAAAGCCTAGGAAGGACTGAATGTCCTTGACCTTTCGAGGTTCTGGCCAACCCAAGATGGTCTGTATCTTGTCAGTGGCCATCGTGAGGCCGGAGAGAGAGAGGATATATCCAAGGTACTCAATGGTGTCCGTATGCCATTCACATTTTTCCAGCTTGAGGTAAAGTCCATTGGCTTGGAGCTGCCAGAGAACCTCACGGACATGTTTACGATGAGAAGCAGGGTTGGAGGAGTAGATGAGGATGTCGTTGAGGTAGATTACTATGGAAATGTCCAACAGATCTGCGAAGATACTATTCATGAAGTGCTGAAACACTGCCGGAGCATTAGTGAGACCAAAAGGCATTACCAACCATTCGAATGAACCCCAACGAGTACGGAATGCGGTCTTCCACTCGTCACCTTCAGCAACATGGACCAGATGGTACACATGCCAGAGATCGAGCTTAGTATAGATCTTTGCTCCACTAGGGGCTTTAAGGAGGTCGGAAGTGCGGGGAAGAGGATATCGGTCTTTCCTGGTGATCTTGTTAAGACCACAGAAATCCACACAGAGCCGAAGGGACCTGTCCTTCTTTCGAACAAAGAGGATCGGAGCTGCATGGGGGGAAGTGGACTGGCGTATGAAGCCTATCCGAAGATGTTCATCAAGGAAGTCCTGAAGGGCTCCTTGTTTGGAGGGAGAGATGAAGTAGAGCCAACCAATTGGAGGTTCGGCCTTCTCTTCCAGGTCAATCTTTAGGTCAAAAGGGCAATGAGGGGCTAGTGTATCAGCCCTTTTCTTACTGAAGACGTCCGCATAATCGTGGTACTCCAGAGGTACTCCAGAGAGGCCTGGGGCATCGTCAGAGTCAGGAGGTTCGACCATGGAGGTAGAATGAGTGGAGATAGACCAAAAAGAGAGGGCAAACTCGACAGAGCCCTCCAACTTTGATGCACACTTAAAAGCAGCAGCGTTGATGAAGGAGATATGAGGGTTCTGAAGTCCAAGTGCCATAGGTGAGTCTGAGGGTGTTTCCTGAGCATGGCTGGCTAGGCCAGGATGAGCCTGTTGTGGTTTGTCAGGAGGAACGGGAGGAAGTGGGAAGGAGTTTGACTCAGCAGACTCAGAGATCGACGTCGGGGTTGGCATTCCCTGAACAGTTGGAATGTGATGCTACTTGTAGCCCAACCAATCAACGGATTGTCACAGGCAAGCCAGCAATGTCCGAGAACCAAACTGCACAAGGAATTCAACGAGGTAACAAAAAATGTTTCAGAGGTGGAAACGCTGGAGGCAAAGGTCAGGCAGAGTTTAACAGCGGAGGTAATGGAGGCTGAAGAAGATCCATCGAAGAGTCGAAGAAGGATTGGAGGAATGGGGTGACTGGGTATCTGATGTTTTTCAACAAACGCTGAATCTATGAAGCAATGAGTAGAACCAGAGTCTATGAGGACAGGTATATCAGAAAGGTCAAGATTGGAGATAGTGATGAGAGGTCAGAGTGAATGAGGGTCATAAAGAGTGGATGTGCTAAGACGTAACTCCGTTGGAGCACAGTCCGGAATAACATGACTTCCAGTCTGTGCTTCAGAGGAGTCACATTCTATTTTTTCACCTCAGAGGAGGCAGAGCTCGAAGCCGGCAGTGCTGGAATAGCGGACACAGCTCTGGCCTTCGAAGCCCTAGATGTTGCTTTTGGACAACTATCAGCAGTATGCCTGGGAAGTCCACAGAATAAACATAGGTGTAGTTTTAACTGATGTTGATGCTCCTCTGGTAGGAGCTTACCATCCTTGCCTAGCTTGGAGGCAATAGATTTGGAGTTAGCAGCAGGAGAGACAGTTTTACCCTTCTTGTTGCTGTTGTCATTCTTATGGTTCCCTCCGGAACCAGAGTTGGAGGAACCCTTGGACTTATCGTCCTTCGACTTCGAGTTGTTGATCTGAAAGGAGTTATTAGTAGACTTCTGGGAGGTTGTCTGAGTCCTGGAGTTTGACCCTGAGGCCTTGATTGCACGCTGGACTTCATCCTTATGCTCCCAATACCTATGATCGATCTGTTGGGCCAGAGCACGGAGTTTCTGAAGGTTATCTGGCTTGCCTTGATGAGCAATTTTGTCTTTAATCCGATCTGGAAGTCCAGAGTAAAAGCTCCTTCAGAGCGCTCCGTGGCCCCAGTCTTGGACTTGGTTAGCAAGTCGATTCCATTCTACAATGTACTTCATGATCCATTGTGTCTCCTGCATCCGCAGTTGCTCAAGTTGAGCTTCCACATCAGCTACGGGGTTGTGTGGTCTGAAGTTAGTTTGAAGCTCATACAAGAAAGATTGCCAATTGTCCATCCAAAGTGGGTGGGCTCCTGGAGCTTCAGTTCCAAGGAGATCCAGCTTGAAATATTTGAGCGCAACACTCTTTAGATAAAATTGGGCGAACGTTACCTTAGTCTGTTCCTTGCGGTAGGTCTTTGGGTTGGCTTGGAAATTGAGTTCACATTGCACGACGAAGGGACAGAGTTTCTTCGGGTCAGTTCCGTCAAAAGGATCTGGTTCGCGGACTTTAGGCTTAGAGCCTTCGGAATTCCGTTTTCATTGGAGTGCTTGGCGAGTCATGCCCCTGATCGTGTCAGCGAGCTGAGTGAAGGGTTCAAATGCTAGTGGGACTTCATTGAGATCTTCATCTGAATTCCTATGATCAAAATCAGAATTCAAAGAACTTGAAGAAGAGTCAGAAGGTTCATTAGAATCATTGACAATACCATCATTGTTCCCGCCACCTCCGTCTCCATGTTCTGGGGTTAACAGATGTTGGTCATATAGATCTGCGTGTTTGTTGTCCAGCAGGACTCGGAAATGCGGTCCTTCAGGGGAAGGTTCCCAGGGAAGCAGAGCAAGTGGGGACAACGGAGCATGTAACCTGTTACACGTGGGCTTAACTGTGGGTCGTTGAGCTAGGTGACACTCAAGATGAGCAGTTGGCTTTACATAGAACAGCCGCGAGGGAATGAGGGGATAGGGGATCGAGGTGGCGAATGGCGGAGAAAACCCACAGCAAGCGTGTCAAAGGTAAATCCGCTTGTGTGGAATTGGGAGACATGGGCGATGGGCAAGGGAACAAGTTACCCCTTGTAAGTCCCAAAGGTTTATGGTTCTAGGGTGAGGAGCAAAGCGAGGGACAATGCTTTGCAAGCTTACTGACGACACACAGTAAACTGAGACTGCGTAGAATAAGCTAGGGAATATAGCAAGGTCCCTAGCTATTTATCTAGTAATACAACCCTGAGCCCTGGGTCAGGGAATGGGTGGAGGGGAAGGTCAGAAGGGTTACAGGAAGGCTCGCCATAAGGGTGAGCTGTGGAGTTTGCAGGTTTCCAGAAAAGGAAGGAGGAAATCCGTGGGTTTCTGGGAAAGAAAAAAGGGGATCTGCAAGTGCGGAATTCTGCAGAACAGATAAGGAGATCCGCGGATTAGATAAGGAAATCCATGGGTGGTCAAGAAAGGAAGGAGGAGGTCTGGAGCGATCTAGGGGAGCTCCAGTGTGTTGACTACTGGTATGTCGGGACAGACTAGCCAGTCGTCTTCAAAGTAAGTCACTGGGGTAAAGGAAAAAGGGGAAAATGATAGTCTCATCTGGGAGGTGGGGCGCTCAACTGTAACATAACCCTGATCCAGAGATCAAGGGGACAGCTCATTGGGTAAAGCTGATGAATTCGCCAGGGATCATGCAGGTACTACCAAACACAGTTTGTAGCACACCAGTGCGACGTGAATTGCAAGTAGTTCTGGCTGGCATAATGAGGTTCAACAAGGGTGAGTTTGTAAATACTGTCAAGTCCAATCCCTCTGGGTACAAGTCCAATGGAGTTCCAGGGTGTCAGTATGAAGTTGGGCAGAGGTCCAATGGAGGGTAAGGAGGTCAAGGGTACTCAACGGATAAGGACATTGGCACAGGACTTATGTGTCACACCCTTGCTGAGCCTCGTGTCCTTGTATTTGGGAAGTAGTATGGAGGAGGGTAAGGGAAGATCGGGAAGGAACTTGAGCAAGGAGGGGTGACTTAGTTGATTTACAAACTGAGGTCTACAGACGGAGGACGCAATACTTATACTATGAACCAGGACTGAGATTGGAAGAGGGTATGTAGCAAATGACAGATGGTAGCTACAAAGTGAAACAAATGGTAAAGAAGTATGACAGGGGCATATGGAGGATGACAGGAGACATATGGAGGATGACAGGAGACACATGATTAGGCACGAGAACATGAAACAGAGTGTCAAGGGGAACGAAGGGTGACGTCATACGGAAGTCCGGTGTTATGTTTGTACTGAAGTACTAACGTAGGACTTGGTCAATCGTAGGGTCAAGGGTTCCCCAAGGAATGGGGAACATTTTCAAAGGTCAAAGGGTCAAGGGTTCGTCCTCACTTTGAACGATGGTTCAAGGTAAGACGGGAGCGTGCGCTTCAAAAGTGGCACGATTGACTTATAGATGCTGCACACTTCAGAAGTGGTGCAGACGACTTATAGAGATCCAAGGGTTCGGAGGGACTACTAGGTGAATTGCCAAGTAGGTCAAAGTTAAGAAAATACAGAGAGGTAAACAATGGGTTTTTATAGGTTTCTAAGATGAAAGATGGAACATCGTAGAAGGTTATGGAAGGTGGAGGAAGGGTCGCTGACCGAGCAAATGATGAGTAAGATCGGTGGAGGGAGGTTGGTCAGCAAAGGAGATAATGACTAAGAGAAAGGTACAGCCTCTTGGGGAGTCGACACAAGGCTTAGTAATACACGACGAGATAGGGGAAAAAGACAAAGAAAGAACGAATCATAACATCTGGTAGGGAAGCATGCAACTCCGGATACTGGTTATAGACCCAAGTATGGAGATGATGGTTGTGCACCAGAGATGTAAGGAAATGACCAGAGGTGGTTGCTTGACCACCGGAGATCATGGATATGACACCTTTGACAAGCAGGTTGAAAGTGTACATGTTGTTGCAATCCTGCTTGGACAAGGTTTAGTTGCCTAGATCACAAATTCTAATGTATCAACCTCACAAATTCAAATAGTGGTAATAAACATATGCATATTGAACATGATCTCTTCCTCTGCTTGTAGCGCAAGACCCTGCAGCTCTGGATCGAGAATTTTCTCATCGTCCATGCCACCTTCTGACCTATCATCTCCTACCCAATCCCAGCCATCATTATCAATGTCCCCTTCATCAAGCTGCCCAGGACTGACAGAATTGCCAGCCGATGACCTGGAATTGTCACTGGATAACAATGAATGATCTGCGATGACACCCAAGATGCCAGGCATCATGTTCGGTTGTCCAGCATCAGCTTGTTCCACCAAGTCTGAGATTCGATCTGAAAAATCAATATGATAAGTGACAAGTCTAGCTAGTTGGTTGCAATGAACATTTTACACCTGATTGGATGTTCATGTCTGAGTTGGCAGCTCTGGAGTCAATACTCTGGGATGCTCATATCCCATTAAACAGTCTCTTCGCAGATGCTCTGCAATAATGGTGGCAGCACTGTCAAAAGCTAAGGCGTTTACTGCATGTTGGAGTATATCAACATTCCTTGATGTGGTCTCGTTTTGGTCTGAAGGGCTTTTGATAATGTCGACAATGCTATGGTAGAGCAGTCCCCCAGTCCTTTTTCCTCTTTTCTCGCTCACTGGTACAACACTTGATCCACGCTTACCATAGGCTTACCCTTAACCCAAGGGTTAGCTATCTACTTATCACTTACCTCAGTACCAGTGAGGTCTTCCTCTGTTTGTTCCTACTTACATATGTTTTCCTTTCTGCGCCACTGCCCATGGCAGTGTTGTCCTTTGTCCTTCCTTGGTGTCTGCGGCTCCATGGCCTCCACGGACTCCTTGGACTTCCACGTATATCCCTAGTGCATTGCAGCCTCATTGCTGCTGCGCACTTACTTCATTTGGCATGCTTGCATGCCTCTTTCGTCTCTTTTCACTCAACCACCTGGATGTGGAAGTGAACACTTTCCTTTCCTGACATTCCCTTTTGGGACATGTCAGGCCTTTTCCTCTTCCAGCAGATACATGCCTAATGGTCCGTGTTAGTGTACAGCCACTTGTGTACACTATATAAACCCTGCTGGAACTGCTGGAAACCCCAGCTAGTTCTACGCAATCTGTTACGGTAGAGCGGTCCCCCTCCCCTTTTTCCTCTTTCCTATCTCACTGGTACAATACCTAACCTTACTTACTCTACAAATTACCCTAGGCGAACCCCTAACCATAGGGTTAGCCATCTACTTATCGCTTACCTCAGTACCAGTGAGGTTTATATCTCTTTATCTTTGTTTACTTATGCTTTCCTTTCTGCGCCACTGCCCAGTGCAGTGTCGCCCTTTGTCCTTCCCTGGTTCCCCTTGGCCCCATGGCTCCACGGGAACCTCGGATTACCATTTATATCTTTGACGCATGTCAGCCTCATTGCTGCTGCGCATCCCTTTCGTCTGGCATGCTTGCATGCTCCTTTAGGCGGTTCGCACTCAACCACACCTTTGTGGAAGTGCTCCCTTTCTATTCCTGACATATCCCTTTGGGACATGTCAGACCTTTACCTCTTCCAGCAGATACAATACTATGGTCCGTGCTAGTGTACGGCCATCCATGTACACTATATAAACCCTGGCGGAACTGGCTGGAAACCCCAGCTAGTTCTACGCAATCCACGCGTATCTACTGACATCCAGAGAGCTCGCTTCGCCTTCGCCAACCTCAAGGCTCGCTTACTCTTCTGTGGTCTAAAGGTCGCCCCAAGACCTGCTTGCTAGGTTCTGGACATAGGGCCAAGGGCTTCCGCATCCTTGTTGTCCAGTGACGTCCCGACGACAGCTATCTCTTTGGCTTGCCACTGAGATACCGTGTGCGTCATAACACAATCCACGCGTATCTACTGGCACTCCAGAGAGCTCTCAGTCTTCATCAACCTCAAGACTCCACTTTGCTCTTCTGTGGTCTAAAGGTCGCCCCAAGACCTGCTTGCTGAGTTCTGGACTTAGGACCATAGACTTTCACATCTATGCTGTCCAGTGAAGTCCCAACAACTGTTACGGTAGAGCGGTCCCCCTCCCCTTTTTCCTCATTCCTAACTCACTGGTACAATACCTAACCATACTTACCCTACGATTACCCTAGGCGAACCCCTAACCACAGGGTTAGCCACCTACTTATCGCTTACCTCAGTACCAGTGAGGATTACGTCTCTTTATCCTTGTTTACTTATGTCTTCCTTTCTGCGCCACTGCTTGATGCAGTGTCGCCCTTTGTCCTTCCTTGGTTCCCCTCGGCCCCTCGGCCTCCATGGGAACCTCGGACTTCCACTTATATCTTTAGCGCATGACAGCCTCATTGCTGCTGCGCACCCCTTTCGTCTGGCATGCTTGCATGCCCCTTTGGGTAGTTCGCACTCAACCTCACCTTTGAGGAAGTGCTCCCTTTCTATTCCTGACATATCCCTTTGGGACATGTCAGGCCTTTACCTCTTCCAGCAGATACATGCCTCTGGTCCGTGCTAGTGTACTGCCACCTTTGTACACTATATAAACCTTGGTGGAACCGGCTGGAAACCCCAGCTAGTTCTACGCAATCTACGCGTATCTACTGGCATCCAAAGAGCTCGCTCCGTCTTCGACAACCTCAAGACTCCGCTTACTCTTTGTGGTCTAAAGGTCGCCCCAAGACCTGCTTGCTAGAGTTCTGGACTTAGGACCGTAGGCTTCCGCATCTACGTTGTCCAGTGAAGTCCCGACGACAGATATCTCTTTGGCTTGCCACTGAGATACCGTGTGCGTCGTAACAACAACAGCTATCTCTTTGGCTTGCCACTGAGATATGTACCGTGTGCATCGTAACAGACAATGGGTGCACATGGTGACTGCAAAGTAGTATGCAACAAATGTTTGAACTTTGCACAAATTGTGAGCATGTGCATGTGATTTGAAAATCACATGATGCACACATGATGGGTACATGCCACAGTGCACATGATGGGTATGCGCCACAGCACACATGCTGGATATGCACCACAGGCAATGCTAGTCATCAACAGCATTGACACTCAACAGAAACCCACCATCACACTCAAAGCTCCCATCATGCCAACACTCCCAAGGCCCAAGCCAGCTGGTCCAAAGCACTCAAAGGATGCTGCACTTGTCAAAACAATTGTGGAGATGAAGGAACAGCTTGACTTTCTGACTCATACAGTGGCTCAAATAAGTGTCTCAATGTTGGGCCATTTTGGAGAGACTTGACATTTGCAAGAGAGCCAAAATGTATTAGCTCTAGACCTTGCAGGGTCATCAATGGCCCTAACCCTTGCCCTAAATATGAGCACTTAGTCACGTGATTTGGTTGCCATGGGATTGAGATATAACCATTTCAAAATGACATGTCATTGGGACACTTATTTGAGCAACATTTCTATTCCACAATTTTAGTACTTTGTATGCCATCCCTTTACCTTTATCAGTGCCTCTATTCTTCTAGGCATGCTTTCTATCAATCTTTAACATTCCTCAACCTCTATCTTGCCCTATTCCACATCAATCCTTTCCAAAGCTTTCAAACCCCTCCCAGTGGTGTTGCATAGCTGTTAAGCTTCTTTTTAAGGATTTGCTGGAGATATTCAATGGAATTAAGGTCTAGAGATTGTGCTAACCAATCAAGAATCTTGATACCTCAAGATTCCAGCCACTTCTAGGCTCTTTTAGATGTGTGCTTAGTGTTATTACCTTGTTCAAATATAATGCTCTCCTCAGAGATTCCACAATTTTGCACAGTAGAAAGCAGATTATCCTCCAAAATGGAGACATACTGCTCAGCATTCATCCTCCCTTCCACCTCTACAAGGATTCCCACTCCATTCCAACCCATACATCCCCAAACCATCAAGAAACCTCCTCCAAACTTTACTGCCCCCTGTATCTCCTTATCTGATCAAGGTTTTCCTACCACTTTCCACTTCCATCTGACCCAATCCTGTTACTCTTGGTCTCATCTGACCAAACTACCCTAGTCCAGTCCTCCACAGTCCAGTGTTGGTACTTAAGAGCAATGGCCAGCTATATTTTTATATCTAACATACAAGGGTGGTTTATTTTTCTTAACTACAGTCTTTATAGATGTAGGCTTTAGCACATTGCAAACAGTTTGGGAAGAGATAGGAGAGGAGAGGGTAGAATGATGAGATAGATCTCCTCGATAGCATTTTCAACCTTGCCAGTGGTAATACTAGAGACAATTCTCCTCTTCTCAGTAGAAGAAAGCTTGATTGGACAGCCTAAATTATTGTTTTCCTTGCCTGGATAGATATATTTGATAGCCCTGGCCATGGTGGACTTCCCCAGACCAGTTTGGGAGGATATTTGCCAAGCAGAAAGACCAGATTTGGAGAGAAACAGGATATTGGCTGTCGTTACGGTAGAGCAGTCCCCCAGCCCCTTTTCTTCATTCCTCACTCACTGGTACAACACTTAACCCTACTTACACTATGATTACTATAGGCGAACCCCTAACCACAGGGTTAGCTAACTCTTACCGCTTACCTCAGTACCAGTGAGGCATTATCTCTGTTTACTCTTACTTACATATGTTTCCTTTCTGCGCCACCACTCGATGTGGTGTCGCCCTTTGTCCTTCCCTGGTTTCCTCGGCCCCTCGGCCTCCATGGGAACCTCAGACTTCCCTTTATATCACCTGCGCATGGTAACCTCATTGTTGCCTCACATCCACTTCTTTCGGCATACTTGTATGCCTCTTTTGGCAGTTCGCACTCAACCACACCATTGTGGAAGTGCTCCCTTTCCATTTCCAGCGCATCCCTTTAGGATACATTGGACCCTTTCCTCTTCCAGCAGATACACATCCTTGGTCCGTGCTAGTGTACTGCCACCTGTGTACACTATATAAACCCTGGTGGAACCGGCTGGAAACCCCAGCTAGTTCTACGCAATCCACGTGTATCTACTGGCAACCAGAGAGCTCGCTTCACCTTCGTCACCTCAAGGCTCCGCTTACTTCTCTGTGGTCTAAAGGTTGCCCTAAGACCTGCTTCGCTAGGTTCTGGACTTAGGACCGTAGACTCCGCATCTACATTGTCCAGTGAAGTCCTGACGACAGCTATCTCTTTGGCTTGCCACTGAGATACCATGTGTGTCGTAACAGCTGTAGTAGAGGCAGAAAGAGGTTTCATGGTAAAGTAGGGTCAGCCAGGTAGTATTCCTGCCCTTTATGGTGCTCAGGGTCATGTGAGTTACATAATGAAACAGGGTTGAAGCACAGCATCCATCAGAACATTATGTTATTTACCAAATGGTGACTGATAACATGATAGTCAAATAAGTGTCCCAATAACATGTCATTTTGAAATGATTATATCTCAATTCCATGGCAACCAAATGACATGACTAAGTGCTCATATTCAAGGCAAGGATTAGAGCTATTGATGACCCTGCAAGGTCTAGAGCTAATACATTTTGGGTCTCTTGCAAATGTCAAGTCTTTCCAAAATGGCCCAACATTGGGACACTTATTTGAGCCACTGTATCACACTGATAATCAAGAGCCATGTGCTTGTATCTGACTATCATTCATGATATGTCTGCAAGTACTTAGCATTACAATGTTGAATTGCAACAGGCAAAGACATGGTCAACAAAATTTCCAGTGGCTCCACTATTGATGAGGACCATAGTGGTGGCAGTGTTTATCCCTGTTACAATAATGGGCACCCCCATACCTTTTTCTTTCTTTGGTTAGCTTTCCTCATCATCACTTGTCTTCCCTTGCTCCTCCTCATATCCCTTCCTCATCCACCCAGGACATTGTCACCTTAGACCAGCTCCAAGACTATACTATGCTATGCCTACTGATAGGCCTAGAAGGTTAGCGCTTATCCAGAACATCGCTTGTACACCCATACTTGCTCGTACTCAGATAGTCCCTATCACTGCCACCACTTGTCTAGTCCCTCCTTTTCAAGGGATAGCCAAGTACCCTACCCAAACCCATGGTCAACCTGTCAGTGCCACATGCTTATCAAAGCATGTCCCTTTGTTCCACAAGTCTCATCCTTGTCCTTGCAGTCCTCAGGCTCATGCCCATGTCATTCCTTTGTCTCCAGATCCAGACACATTCCATCTCGCCTCTTTTAGCATTGCTTGGCACTTCTCTTGATCCATCATCATCTTCCTGATCTGTTGTCCTTGAACCATCTTGGACTCTGGTCCCATCATCTCAGACTCTGTCCTCAGTCATCCATATCAGGCTTTCTTGACTTCATCCCAATCCAGCATACTGCCTTCACAATGCTTCACTGTTCCTAATCTGGCTTGATACTCCTTCATCCCAAGTGGATCCTTTCCTCTTTTGGCACTACTGCTCCCATAGCAGTGCCTCTCTCCTGATCCAGCTCATTGCTCCTTCACAACATGGATCCTATTCCTCTTCTGGTCAACTATGTACCTCCATTGCAGAACCAGGACACCTTCCTTTTCTGTGATACTACCTCCAGTTAGCATCGCAGACCTTTCACCTTCAGGACTCCTTTCTCCTTTCATATGTTTCACCATTCCTCATCAGTCGTCCTGAAACACTAGGTATCATTGCCCATATCCAGCTCACCTCTTTAGGCTTGCCTCATAGCTTAGTAATACTATAGTTCTGTAGTATATAAGCTGTGCCATGTGGAACTTAGCTCCCCAGCTAGTTCTATGCAATCTACCTATGATTACTGGTGTCCACTCTTTCCCTCTGTGAGACTGAGGCTCTCTTGAGTCCTCCTAGTTCCAGGAGCTTCACTTGGTTGAGCATTGGAACCACATGTCTTCATTGACATTGTGTGTTACTAGCTCAGACTCCAGTCATCATAGTGCAACAGTTGCCTTGCATTGTAACAATCCCTCCTACTGAAGATACAGAAATGGGGACTAGTATTGAGTGATCTTTAGTGGATACAATTACAGAGGGGTACAGGGAAGAGGTTGAGGACACTGTGGCTTGCCTCTTTTCTAAAAATCCTTGGCCTTCCTCAAAGCCAGCAAGTATATGTTTAGGCTCACAATCCTTTCTCCATCAATGTCCATCTGGGAGTTAGTGGTCTCTTCTTCTCCCTGGTAGTTGACTTCAAAACATGTCTTGAGAACTTGAAGGACTTCATTGTCCCCCTTCTTGTTCTCTTTTAAACTCCAGATATACTTCTTCAGCTGCATCTCAGTGGAGATGGCTCTCATCTACTCACTTCTTCCAGATCCTGAGGAGGAAGAGAAGCCCCTTGATGATGGGCCTCAGTTTCTACACTCTGTGGAAGGTCCTTCATTACCCTTCCAATGCTTTCAGGTGGAGCATTCTTTGGTGTGGCAGATAAAGCATCATCCTTCCTTCATACAGCAAGCTCTCTCAGTGGGGGTGAGGGTGATAGCATCAACATCCATCACATTGGGGTCTTGATAACTGCAAGGTGCAGAGTACTGTCCTCATTGGTAGTCAGATATCTTAGCAAGTTGTTGGGTGGCTGAGGAGGCACAGGAGATCCAGTCTTTGAGTGTAGTGGGCTCAGTACTGCTCAGGACAATCTTCATGATTTCTGGGTGTAGACCTCAAGCAAAGAAGTCACAAAGGGTGGCTTCTTCCTTGATCTTCACCTCTCCAGCAAGAAGACAGAATCAGGTTTGGTAATGGATAAAGGAGGATGGGGATTGTCTGTTCTTAGGTAGCATGCACCAGATGTGCATCTGTCTCCATGCTTCTGCTTCATTATCTTTGATGGCAAAGGCAATCTTGAACTCATCTATGAAGGTCTTCCACTTCATCCAAGTGTTGGGGTCCTTGGCTCCTTTCTAGTAATACTCCTCAGTGAATGTCTTCCCTTGTCCTTTGGGCATCTTGAACAAGGCAATGGCTACCAGTTCATAGTCAGAGTACTTATCCTTCTTGGTGGTGGTGGTGAATGTACTCATGGCAGAGATCCACCAATTGGTGTCAGAGATCTTTCCAGAAAACTCCTTGGGTAGCACTTTCTTCCCCATATCTGCTTCTTTGTTGCTTGAATTGTCAGCATCAGAGTAGTGGCCTGACTCTTTATCACTGTCTTCTCCAGGGAGATGTATATCTGGTCTCTCTGCAGGTACTAGACTCCTTGGGCTAGCAATAGTTAGAAGGGAGCCTATCAGGTGAGCAGGGGCTGGTACCCTCTTGGGTGGGTTCTGAGTTGAGGCTGGTACTTGATCTCCTCAAATCAGTGTCTAGGCTGGTACTGGTACACAAGTAGTTGGAGTCACAGACCCAGATGATGGGCTACCACTTCCAGTAATCCTTCTGCAAGCATGGTCTCATTTGTACCATTTGTCTTGTCTCCTATCTTCTTCTTCAACATGAAGCCTTTCTGCTCTGGCAGCATCCTCAGCATCCTGCTGACAGTTGTAGGCCTCATTGATAGCAGCACTATCAGCTAAGTGTCTTGCTTCTCAATTGTCAGATGAATCATTGTCATCTGGAACTTGGAACATGGTGAAGGGGTGGTGAAGCCACTACAACTGAACAGCAGGCAACATAGAGGGCAGCTCATTCTTTTGTTATATGTGGGCTTAACTGCAGGTTGTCAAGTCAGTGTGCACTCACAATGAGCTGTAGGCATGGTATTGAATAGCCACAGGGGAATAATAATGAGTATTGAGGTGGCAAGTGGTGAAGAGAACTGGTCTCAAGGGCAGCTCTGGTGGGCCTCTCCTTGGGCAGATGGTGGAGAGCATGGGTGATGGGCAAGGGAACAAGTTACCCATTGTGAGTCCCAAAGGTGTATGATTCTAGGAGTGGGGGAGCAAGACTAGGGAAGAGTCTTGCAAGCTTAAGGATGACACACAGTTAAACTGAGAACTGTGTAGAATAAGCTAGGGAAACTACAGCAG
>JBBPSY010000017.1:7312-30032 GCA_038093855.1 Rugiboletus extremiorientalis
CCCCATTTGCTAGCTGAAGTCCCTCTGCTTGTGTCTTGAGTTGATTGACAGCGCGATGACTCTCAAGAATTTCCTGTTGGATGTTTTGCAAGAGCGCGTGGGCTTGGTTCATGTCGCGTTCTTTATCCTGGAGCTCACGGTCGAAGGATGTAGCCAGACTGTCAAGCATGCTCGTGATTTCATTGACGCATTTTGTGCTCGCCTTTTGGCCGACTACTGAATGGTGTAGCGGTAGGCGCTCACCGCCTGCGGGGATGGGAAGGGCGATAGATGGCAAAGGGTACGCAGCTTGCGCATTACGAAATGACATTGCTGAAAGTCGGGACACCGGCCCGGGAGACGAGCGGAAACGTTCATCCTCGAGAATATAGTCTTCGGTGCTCTTTCCGTCACGGTTTACGAGCTTGGGGTCTGCCCCGTGATCGATGAGGAGTTTGACGAGGCGCTTGCTTCGGCACCGAGCAGCCATGGTCAATGCGGTCTCGCCATCCTCATCCTGGAAATTAATGACGTCCGCCAGCTCCTTGGGATAGTCGGCCAAGCGATTGAGCACCGTCTCCATGTAGTAGCGCGCTGCATGGGTCTTGCCTTTGGACATGGCGACGTCAACGATGTGGTGGAAGACAGTCCGATTGTAGTTGTCGATGTTGAGCGTGGAGCGGTGGAGAAGCTCGTATAGCTCCGGGAACTTTCGTACGTCGTAATTGTTTGCAAACATCACGCTGCGCATCATTGCGGTCTGGCCAGCCTTGTTTACCTTGAAGATGTCGGCGCCGGCGGTGAGCAGGAGCTTCACGATGCGGAGTCGGCCCATTGCCGAAGCCCAATGTAGTGCGGTGTGTCCGTCATCGTCAATGGCCATGTTTGCGTCGAAATCGGGAGGAGGTGTGATGAGGACTTGAGGAATTTGATTCGTGTCCGAAATGAAGTATTCGAGGATCTGATCGCTGTAAGCACGCGGATCATCAGTACCATTAGGCTGTACGGTGATCTCATCTTCTGAAGCGTCATCAAGACGCTCCTTGGGGTGACGCCGCGGCGGTTTGCGGCGTGCACCGTGCCTGCGATCTTCTGACGCGTCGGTCTGATCGTATGCATCGGCGATGGGAGAGGGGGTACGTGAACTGGACGATCCCCGAGAAGGTGATGATGTCATTGAGCCATCTTCTGAGCCGGGTTCAGAGAACATTTCCTGGTCGGAATCTTCCTCGGCATCAGCCTGAGGGCGCGGACGGGTGCCGATGGGAACTGGGACTGGCTCGGTGGCTGTAGTTGCAGCGCGGCGGGCGGGTTTGGCAACGGAGGCCGAGGACACGAGATGTTTTGGGGCCAGAGGTGGGCTTTTCGCCGCGGGCTGGAATTCTATGATGGGACGAAGGGCCGTGTCGCAGTTGTATTGCCGCGCAAGGGTGAGTCCTCGGTCGAGAGGTATCCACGTGCCTGTGGGCTGGCGAGGTGAATGTCGACGGTGGACAAGGGAAGGGGAGGAAGCCGCACCCTGATACTTTCCGTATCCGCCCTGAACTTTCTCGTGCTCGCCCTTCTGAACCTCTCGCTCGAGGACTCGGGTACGCTGGGGTTTGTCAAAGCCGGCAACCTTGAGAATTTGCGTCGCGTTGAGCCATGAGTCCGAGCGCCGCCGCATGACTGCGACACCCTTGCACATCCTGCACGTGTCAAAGAGATGAGGACGTGTCGCGCACGGCGGGGGGGAAACGGACAGACATTTCGTACACGGGTATCCCGCTGTAGGTTGCCTGGTGATGGGGCATTGTGAGGAAGTGCAGGAGGGGAGGAGGAACGGACGAGACCTTGAAAATCTGGTTGTCTGGCATGGCTGGGCGGGGCGTGCACGTAGCGGGTGCCGGCTGACTTTGTCTGGGCGTTGGCGCTGGGAGTGGGCGGTGCGCCGTACGCGTGCTCCAACAACGACAAACAACGCGATGGGCAGCCCCTGAATTTCGCGGCCACGCTCTCGCGCACGATCACGGCCACGACGCCCGACCGCTGCAGCTGATCCCAGTCCGATCCTCGAAGCCTCACACGCACGACGTGCATCCAGTTCGCCCGTTCCCCGACGAGCCCTGTCTGGCCTCGTGCAAGACATGCTGCCGCGACGATACAGCCGTGTGTTCGCGCACCCCGTGCCCTGCCGCCCGCCCCGCCCATCTCTGTGGGGTCGCTGCTGTGGGGTCTGCCCCGGGACGCGTCGCGCTCGCCCGGGGCGGCGGGGGCGGGCGGGCGGGCGAACCCTAGTCTGGGGTTTGGTATCGGTGTTTTGAGGTGTTGTGGCAGAACGCGACGGTCACGGGACAATTTTCCTTTTCCAAGCAAGGGCTTCTTTGGCTTCCAAACGCCTACCTTGGGGCACGTTGCCACTGCTCTCTACTGTCGCGCTCACCTCCTCCCCTTCCCCACCCCGGCCGCTGCCTCGCCACCCCCCGCACCCATGGCACCCAAGTGCGAGCCCTTGTGCCATTTCGGAGACAGGCCTGTCCTTCCTCTGCAGCCCTCTGCTCCTCCCATCATCTCACCGTCCTTCTCCCAGGCTCTACTTCACAACCTTTCCCCATCCACCCCCCGGCCCACACGTCCTCAACAACCAGTCCCCCGATCCAGCCAACAACCCCCGTGTGCGCGCGAGACCCAGAGGCGGCCCATCCGCATCTCCCGACGATGACGCCACCTACTACTACTTCACGATCGATGACCAGCTTCTCTATCTCTCCTTCTTCCAGGATTGGGGCCCACTCAATCTCGCAATGGTCTACAAGGCTTGCATCCTTATCCACGAACTGCTAGAAGTGCGTCCTGCTTCCGGACCAACGGGGCGTCGCGCTGATTGCTGCATGATAGGACAAGGACCTCCAGTCTCATCGCCTTGTGCTGTATTCCTCCGATGACCCGCGGCGAAAAGCAAATGCGGCTCTCTTGATCGCGCTCTATGTTGTACGTATGTCACCCTGCATCCACGTCTCTCTTCACATCCTTCCTAGATGATCGTGCAACGTCGTGCACCGTGGGAAGCCTTCCATCCGATTGCTGAGCTCGAATTCATGCCCTTCCGTGACGCCGGACGTGGTCCCTCCGACTTCAGCCTCAGCATCCAGGACTGTCTGTGGGGTATGTGGAAGGCTATGCAAAACGGTCTGTGCGATATGAACGAGTTCAGTGTGGAAGAGTATGAATACTATGAGAAGGTGGAGAACGGGGACTGGAATTGGATAACACCCAACTTTATCGCATTCGCATCACCTGTGGACTCCGCCTGGATCAAGAACCAGAAAGAGGTAAAACAAATTGTTGCAGATCCTTCCTCTCCTGCTCGACCTGGAATGGCAAGTCCCACTCGTTTGCCAGTCGTTAATCTTGCCCTTCAGCGCAAACTGTCCACGCCATTTTGCAATTGCCTGGATTACTTTGAGAAGCGCGGTGTAAAGCTCGTCGTCCGGCTAAATACCGAGTTGTACGATAAACAATTGTTTCTCGATCGCGGTATAAACCACCAGGAGCTTTATTTCGACGATGGGACAAACCCAACAGACGAAATCGTACGGACATTCATCGATCTATCAGATGCTATAGTGGAAAGTGGTGGAGTAATTGCTGTTCATGTGCGCCATTTCCTTCTCTCGATTTCCTTGTTATTACTTGGCAGGCACGTGGTAACGGTTCTCCGCCAGTGTAAAGCAGGTCTGGGACGAACTGGTACTTTGATCGGGGCGTATCTCACCTGGAAATATGGGTTTACTGCAGCCGAAGCAATTGCTTTTATGCGCATTGTTCGGCCTGGAAGTGTGGTGGGCCCACAGCAACAATACATGTACCTCAAGCAATTGGAATGGGCAAAGTGGGCGGCTATCGACGAAATGAGGCGAGTGCAGGTCGTTGCTGCCACGGCTGCAGTGGCGGTCGTGACACCGGTTACCCCACCTGCAGAGCAAGACGAAGAGATGGGAAAGGGTGGAAGGGCGACGCCGTCTGCCAATGGTGTTTCTTCTATACCTTTGCCTCCCGTAACGCCCAGTCGACATGTGGCCACCGCTACAGCAAAAGCGGATGCGATTGCCCCTCCAGGGCAACCGAGGAAGACGCCTATGGCGAAGCGGGTCGCAGTGGATTCTGACGATGAAAATGGGGAGGAGGCAGACACTCTTCCCGCCCTCGGTGCAGCGCCGCCCGTTACACGACAACGTGCCAGGACGGCCACGCGGCAAACGGGAGCAAGAGGAACGGCGTCAGAACAGCGTCCTACGCGCGTCCTGCGGTCTGCGGTTGCAACTAATCAACGAAAACCACCCTCCACCACCACTAGCACCGTGGTAAAGACGTCCTCACAACCTCCAAACAAGATACCACGACTGACAGCTGGTACGACCACACGAAGTACAGCAACCAGGGGAGTTGGTGCACCGTCGACGCGGAGGGTTCCCCAACCGCCGCCGTCACCGACGCCGTCGAGATTACCCACATTGGCAAAGCGGAACAATGCAACCAATACCCTAGCGGAGATGGCTGCAGGAACAAAGACGAAACCCTCCTCTGATGCTTGGATGAGGACTGGTGCATCAGCCGTCGTCGTTCCCGCCTCCAAAGCGACCCAACGGCCGGGTCCACGTCCTGTAAGACGGAGGAGGAGTAGCTTTAGTGCCGCAGATGTCGTAGCATAGCGGTCGCTGTGCTACATGTCTTGTTCTCTTTCGTCTGCTGCATACTTTGTCGTTCGTCGTCTGCATACTTTGGCTCTTGCCAGCACAACGTCTCCTCTGATGGTATTTATCACGATCTCCTAGTCTTCTAGCATTGTAAAGGTTTAGCATGTCCCATTCACACCCCACATCCACTGCCTTGTCGTTTGTGTACATCACCGATTCAATGGTAGAAGTACGGAGCATGCGTTGCTCGCTGATTTTACAAGTAGCTGCAACTATTTTACCCACGACTCCCCTCCACTTTGGAGTATGTGTGTACACACTCGAAAAACCACTTGAGATCGTCTGGGTCGACGCCAGGCGTGATTCCATGACCCAGGTTTGCGATCCAACCCGTGGCGGGACGTGCGGCACGAAACTCGGCGCACATCCTTTTTACCTCTCGCTCGATGGCGTCCCGCCCGCCGTACAGTACGACGGGGTCCAGGTTTCCCTGCAAGGCCACGTCCGGTGGGATGAAGCCGTCTCTGGGATCGGCCGTCCACTCTAGACTGACGACGTCGTACGTTGCCGTGGCGGCGAGTGCTGGCGAAGCGCCCTTGGCAAACAGTACCATGGGGACGAGCGGCCTGTCGCGCGCCCGTAGCCGTTCGCGCACGCCGCCTGCAATCTGTGCCACGTATGGCAACGAAAACTGTTTGAAATCATGCTGGGACAGGTCTCCAGCGTTGGAGTCAAACACTTGGAGAAGCTAGCACGGTGCACGGGCCATGGTCAGATGGAGCCAGGGTATCGAGACGGGACGTACCTGTGCACCGGCTTCTACCTGGCCGACCAAGAAATCGATGCATGCCGTTGTGATGGTCTGGAGGAGTGCTTTGGACTGGTCCGGGTACTTGAACAACCAGGTTTTCGATTTTTGGAGGGTCTTGCTCGCGCCACCCTCGATCATGTAGGACATGAGCGTCCAGGGGGCGCCACAGAAGCCGATGAGGGGGACGCGGCCCGCGAGACGTGTGCGCGCCAGGGTGATGGCGTCGTACACGTACTGGAGCCTTTCCGGTATGAGATCGGTCTGTAGATCCTGCACGTCTTCGGGGACGTCGAGCGGTTTCGTAAAGACGGGGCCGGGGTTCATGAGTACCTCCATGCCCATGGCTTGCGGGAGGACGAGGATGTCGGAAAAGATGATGGCAGCATCGATAAGGTCTGGGTAACGATCGATGGGCTGCAGCGTGACCTGTGTCGCGAGCTCTGGGTCTTGGCACAGCTGAAAGAAGTCATACGTCTTGCGGAGCTCTCTGAACTCTGAGGGCAAGCGGGTTGAGCGTGTGTGCGGGGAGACGGAGTAGAGTCTGATGACCTGGCAGATAACGGCCAGCCTGGCGCATGACCCACACTGGAGCGCGCTCTGTACGTTGTCCACGGGCTGCACGCAGGACGAGGTCGTTCTTGAGCGGGGGAAACGCGTTCAAGGGCATCGATAAAGCCTTGAACCTGACACAGCCACACACATGGCTCTGACCATGACCAGCCCCGAACAACTGATTGACGAGCGAGTCCCGTCCTCTTTACGCGCGCGCTCGTACTCAAACCGTCGGTGGGCAGATTCAAGAAATCGGGCGAGTTTGACCGCTTACGGCGCGAACTCTTGGCACAGTTTCAGCGCAGTGTACGCGCCCCCCTAGTCCCACCGCCCGTGTTGACGCCCTGTCTAGGAACAGAGTGTGGGCCTGCAGTCGCGCGTGTATGACATTGCGCGGCAGCGTCTGGCCTCGGACCCCCACCTCGTCAGCCAGTCCCACGACGCCATCTACCGGGAGCTCATGGGGGAGATAGACAGGTCAGTGCTTGGTGTGCGTCTGCGCGGTCGTTCACGCGGCGCGTTTCAAGGTATCCGGTGCTGGCACGCGCCGTGGCAGAGGCGCCGCTGCTCTCAGAGGCGGCGTTTGCGGAGACGGTCCGGCGCTCCGTCCAGCGCACTCTGGACGAGAACCGGGCCACCTCGGAAAATCCCGGAGGGCAACGAGATCTCGACTGAGATTGTCTCCATGGCTCTTTGGAAATCATTCTGACATACACGATCGGAGATCGATCAAAGAATAACGACACGTGTCACGCCATCTCGCCGGATCTCGCCGACGCGGTGAAACCAATATAAAATAAAAAATGGTATAGATCGGAACAGATCAGCAGTGCACGGGGTCCTGTTGGATCAGCTCCAGCGCCCTTGCTGAGCGGGGCTTGATGGCGCACTTGAACGGCTTGGGGTGACTGGACTGCCCATCAGCGCCAGACCCACACCCAGACAGCCAACGGCATCTCACCTGATGGTACCCGACGTCGTTTCGACCTCTGGTGTGATCTCAACACCGTTCTCAATGACTTTCGACACGTCAAACACCGCCACCGACATGGCGACCGAAATCCACACGGACGCGTCGGCCAGGTGCATGCCTGTGTACCAGTTCTGGTCAGCTTTCAAAACGGATGTCTGGGCGGTTATGAACCTGGGCAAATGCTATCCAAGAGATTGAGTGGCTCGAACGACCCGCAACGACCGATAGCGAAAACTTACCGTCTCCCAAAACCGAAGCAGATGGTACGGGGGTCAGTCTCTGGCTCTTTTCCATCCCGGGCGAGGAAACGTTCAGGCTTGAACTGATCAGACTCGGCGTACGTCCGGGGGTCGCGCAGCATGAACCTACCGACAACACATCAACAAAGGACGACGAATAGGACGGGAGCACGAACCAAACGTTGGGGATAATCACAGTGCCCTTGGGGATGTAATATCCATCATGGACATCATCTTCGGTCACCCGATGAGGGACCGCTATTCCGCCATCCGTAAACTAGCGCACGCAAACACCAAAAGCACGAACCGAGTGGGGCGACAACATTCCACCGAAGAACTTCCTTCGTGAGAGCCTCGATATAAGGAAGGGAATCACGGTCAGCAAAGTTCGGAAGACGATCCGAGCCAATGACAGTGTCAATCTCTGCCTGTGCCTTCTTCAGCGCCTCGGGGAAGAGCGTGAGGGCCAGGAACAGAGAGTAGATGGCCGAAACAGTCTACGGATGATTCAACTGGGTGGCACGTATCGCGAACACGTGCGATCACTTACAGTATCAGCGCCGCCTACGTACAGATTCAGTCAGGTCCCATCCCAAGGGGGCATCGTGACATACCGGAGTACAGAGAAGCAGCAGACCATTTGACCACGTGTTCTTCCTCTGCGGACAGCGTCTTGCCTTCAAGCAAGTTGGAAACGAACGACTCGGATGCAATACCCGCTGCCTATAGCGAGTCACTTCGTCAGCTATCGGGGAATCGCGTGTGAACCCACCATCTGATCCTTGACAAATTGGTATGGTTGCTGTACCATTTGCTCGAGCGTCGTGCGCCACTCTTTTGCCTTGGTCTTGAAACCCGCACCGGGGAACCAGTCAGGAACGTAAGCCACTGTAAAGAAGAGGGTGAGCCAGCTGCTTTGTGCAGAAAGCGATGAACCTACAGGCCGGAATAACGTCCACCACGAATGCACCTGTGGCTGTAGACGTCGAGAACTGCTCCACCGCTTCATCGGCAAGATCCACAAACGGATCTTGGTGTTCCTTGACTTCGTAGCCATGGGAGATGCGCAAGATGATGGCACCGGCGGTATGGCGGACATGCTGTGACAGCTCAGCAGGCTTGGCGAGCACGCGCTGCAGGAACCGATGGGTCTCCATCTCCTCGATGGGGTGGTAGGTATCCATCGCTGCGCGACTACCAATTACGCGAGCAAAGTTTTTGCGGTATTCACGGAAGCGGTCGCCATAGGGAAGGAGAACCAGCGTATTCTTCCAGCCAACGAGTTCGCCACCCATGGGAAAGACCGGACGGTCGGAATAGGAAGAGCTTTTCTTGTCGAGCATCTCCGTCGCGACATTGACATTGTTCACCACGACAATGTGTTGGCCAAGAACCTCCACGTGCGAGATATCGCCTAGAAATAGAATAGGTAAGACGCTGGGCAGGCGCGACGAGGGTCCACATGCCATATTTCTGGCCCCACTGGGTGAAGGCGATCCAGGGCCTGACGGGGGGCATGTCAGCGATGTTGCCGACGAGGGGGAGCCCCTTTGGCCCCGGGGGGAAGGGCGCAGGCTGCCTCTTGGTCAAAATCTGTTTTACGACGTAGAAGCCGACACCTGCGAGACACAGGTCCAGCCATGTGATGTTGGTGAGCATGGATTGGCGAGGGAAAGAAGGGGGGTAACGGCGTGTGGGTCTGGGTAAAAAGATGGGAAGCAAATCGAGCGTGGACTAGATGTTATATCTGTGCATCCGACCGGGAATGCCGCGGGTTCTGTCAGGGGCAGTTTCGGTCCTCCTATCATGCACATGCCCACTGGGTGGGTCGCCGAGTGATCGGACTTTGGACCCCGTAACCACTATCTGCGTGATAGGCGCGCTCATTCCTTACGTCTACAAACCAGGGTAGGCACCATACAACAAGGGATAGCGTAAACCGTCAGCGCGGGGCCAAACGTTGAGCCTACTTTGACCACGCTTGTGATGTTGCCACCATCTTCTCACGTCCCGTGCAGCGGCTACGGCCCCGGAGACCCGTCGGAAGCGAAGCGCTGAAGCAAGATTCAAACCCATCCTGACCCACGCCTCGAGTCCGTGCGGGCAGTTGCTTAGCAGTAGCGTTCAAATGAGCTACTGTAGTCGACATGGCACTTGAATTTGATAGTATGTATGACGGGTGACGTGACAGATTCCTACACGACTCGGAGTCAAAAGGTAAAACTTGTGAACAGCTTCGAGTACTTTGGCCGGGTATGTTCGAGCGACTACTACCGGCAAGCGTCGAGTAAACAGGCGGGTAATCAATTGGTCGCTTAGACTCCAATATTCTACAGTCCGGTTTAAACAGCCTCGAAATTCTTCGTGTCATCGTTCGAAGAAGAATATTGCTGATCGCCGAGTCAGTTGACCGAGATGCGTGCCCTGACACATATTCCTCACCTCGTCCTGGATATACTCTTGTGTAGTGTCGATTTTAATGGAAATATTCCCTGGCATGCTCTGCTGGGTGATGAGACCGTGTTCTCCGCGCTGACTCAAGAAACATACCCTGGACGTTGTGCCAAGCACACTGTGGCCCATCTTTTGTTGCGCATTGAGGGAAAGCGATATGTCATCCGTACGAGGCGCGCTCCTCAATCCTTTGCGTGCATTCAGAGTGGCAAGGAGGGTGTTACAGTATACTGTGAAACAGATTAGTATAAACTTCCGGCGTTTGTGACAGGACGTACGTCGGCCAATACAATAGTAAAACCCGATGTAGATCCATGCATGTGGCCATACAGAGATCTATGGTATGATGAGCGAAAATCAATCGTACGAAGCACGCAACAACACTCACACATATCAATGAAGCCATGGCACAGAGACTGTCGCATCGTCAATAATACAATACGGGCCACAACCAGATCATGGAACTGACCTGGTCAGAAGACCGGTGTTGATGGTAAACACGATCTAGATGACGTCCGTCTTTCACTGCAAGCGTGTCGATTGACATGGACACTCACCAACTTGGTAATCACTGTTTCAGATCTGACAACGGGATATTTAGAATACACAAGGAGAAAATGCATGGAAATATTCACGATTGGAACCCAGTTCGCGACGTCTGCAACAGATAACAGAGGAACGCGGCGATGACAACGTCCCCCACTGCAGAGAGTGCATTGATCGTCTTTGACAAGGTCTAAATGTGTTGTCAGAGGATTGTTCATAGAACCGGGTGTATCGATTTACGTTGAGAGTGGCAAACTGCGCAAACGTTTTGAGCGGCAGACTATGTATGAATGAGCAGGATGCTGGGAAGCGAATATAAGACAGAGACATACGCCTGGAAGGCGAACACTACGAGGCGCCGCCGGTGTCAGTGACGGTTAAGGACGAGAGGATCTGTTACCCACTGATGGATACAACTGCGAATAGGGCGTTCAGTATGAGGTGAGCTCCGGATGATGATGTCACTCACCGAATTCGGCAATAACGAATAGCATCTAGGAACAGGCCGGTCAGGAAATCAAATTTCATGTCCCAACGACACGACTTACAACAAAGCCAGTGGCGAGCCGGTTCCCATTGCTCACTGTGGAGACTCAATGACGGGACTCGACCAGCGGAAAAGTAGAGACGCACGCTTGTAGATACGCATGGCTAGGAAACATTGAACAAATAGTGTGGTGAATCCCTAGCACGCGTGGTAAGTTATGGAGCAGTGGTGCAACTGCATAATCACATACATTGAAGACGACTTCAATCTGCCAGGTCATGTAACGGGTCAATGACGGTCATCGGAGTAAAACAAGAACGTACATCCAAACTCCTAGTCGGGAATGAACACAGATGTTTTTGTGAACGGGAACCCACTCACCAGACAACCATCCCGAGCTCAGCGTCCACCCCGAAGTAGGTGATAACATAAGTGTAGACTAGGGACGGATGAATATACATAGGGTGGCGGGGATGGTGGCACTTGCCCATGTGCGTAATAAGAGCCTGGTGGATGGAGTCTGTGAAGAGAACGCCACCGGCCTGCAACGCACGATCAGGACAAGACAGAGAGAAGTTCGCGTAAACTGACTAGGAGCTTGATGTACCACGGGTCCGAAGGATAGTGGGTAAAATAGTACCACGTCTGAATACATGTGACTAGTTTTTGCTAGTTCAGTTGGGTGACAATAATGATATATTCGCACACACATCCATATAGCCTGGTGAGGAGGTGGTGATCATGAGTATGATCGGCAGATCTACAATATGTTGGATGCTTACACCGCTGCGACAACAGTACCGATAAAGACGGCACCGAGGCTAGGGTGGGCTGTCAGGTGGTTGGACGAGGGGGAAGTGGGTAAGAGACATACGTAGCATCTAAAGGTCCCATGGGTGAAGAGAAAATTTGGAACGAGCGGGGTTAGGGAGAGAGCAGGGGGTGGGGGTGAGGCCATGGGTAACAGATGGGGGCTATTTGAGAGATACTGCGGGGGGGTGGGGAATACGAGAAAAATCGACATAGCTGTCAGGCTATCTCGATTGCAAAACTGTCGGCTCACATTGGCGAACCCGTCTTCAACGAATAGCGTCAGTCAACCGACGTTTTCCTATGACATTCCTATTTCAAAGTAGTTTTGGACATCACGCTTGGGATCAGCCCTGGACCCCTTTTAGACAGAATCGTGGGCCCAAGTGGTTCGCGCCGAGACCTTGAAACTCCTCGGGTGTTCATGCTTATCTGCGCCCAAAGATTTAAAACGGCAAGTTGTGTTCTAACGATCCTACTCCTGACACCTTGTGGCATCGTTTACACAGCCAATTCGCAGTAAAGCAGGGTCAGGGAACTTGAAACACTCAAGACTGAAGCCGCAATTGAATCTGCCAAACTCTATTAAGTGTCGTCACTGTAAGGCAGGGAAAACGCCCAAGGTTTCACCGCCGGAGAGTCTACACACATTGGTAATTTCTTGTCAAGTTCGGTGCCTTGCATTCAAGTGGTGTCTATTTGAAAGACGTGGATTGTAGGAAGGCATGCGTGTGAAACACCCTCGTTTCTCTGTCTGATGACTCGGGTCCAGCGGTGTGGTATAGGAGTTTGCAGAACGATCATGATACAAGGCTCTGAGCAACTATCCGAGCGAATGATATATTGACGCCACACCACACGTGCGCCTTTGCGGTGGGATGCGATGACATCTCTTCTGATGTCATATCAGCTACTAGGTTGCAGTGCTCTGTGAACCACGGAGAAAAAAAAAGGGTTGCAAAAGGTGCAACAGCTCATGCTCGAGATCCGAGGGGTCAGTTTTGCATGCCTCCAGGGAGACTTGCCATCCGATGGTTTTCCAAGTGCGCAGGGCTGTTTGCGTACCGCTTGTGCGTATGACAGACCATGGCAGATCATGCATTTCATATACTTCTCGGACGTGGCGTCCCACTCTCTTCATTCTAGTCTGAATTACTAAATTTTTCTGACAAGCTTGTAGATCAGAATCTATAGCACGTCAAACGACCCGAACGGAAAAAAAAGGGTCGTTGTAGGGCTACTGTACAGTAGGGGGGTGTACATGTTATTGGGGAGGTACTCTGGCGGTGGATGTGGTTTAGGTATGGGATAGGGGGTTGACCATACCGTATCCGAGAAATGGGCCCAGCTGGGGATTGGCGAGAAAGATTCCAAACGCAGCAAGCGGACGACGGCGCCATCACTTGAAATCACGCGTGGCAGGCACCTAGACTTGTGGATATTTGTCAACGACACTCCTCATCCTCGTTATCTGGCACTTTCTCCGCCGTGGCTACGAGGAACCCACAAATTGGTCCATGATCTGCATTTTTCATAGGCGCGGTATGTCAGATCTAGGGGCCAAGATTGCTTATCGACAAGGAGCCATCATTGTGTTGGTAGCTGCCACTGTTTTTTGCCCATCGCCTCACGTGGCCGGCGTGGACGGAAATAGCCGAGCTATAGTAAACAACCGCCAACAACGCCTCCAAGTTTGTCGGTGCGCGTCCAAGACTTGGCTCTGCAACGCGCACACGACGATGGCAGTGAGTGTGCATCCCCTTGTGCTCCTGTGACACGCCAACGACCGAATATAGTGCCGCTCTCTGTACACCGCTCTCCGGGCTTCCCGGTCATCGTCTGCACCACTGTGCGTCCCTTCCTGGTGTACCTCTTGGGGCCATGTGCTGACAACTCGCCCGTCAGCGCCCAGCTTGCTTCGCGGACCGGTCGATCAAGATGGCTCGCAACGACGGCCGAAGCCTCCCCATCCTCGGACGCACCACCCATCGACCCCAGGATTAACCGCATCGTCGACGACATTTCCGGTTTGACCCTCCTCCAAGCTGCAGACCTCGTGTCGTTGCTCAAGGCAAGAACGCCTTTCCCCTTCCCGACACGCGCGTGTCCTGACTCTTTTGTGCGTCAGTCTCGGCTGAATATCCAAGAGATTGCGATGCCCGCTGCGTCTGCGCCAGCGTCCGTGGCAGCAGCAGCACCCGCGGAAGAAGTCGCCGCAGAGGTGAGGCATGCACGCCCATGCGTGGACCTGTACGCTCAATTCATGCCTTTTTATTGCAGGAGAAACCTAAAGAAAAGACGATCTTCAACGTCATGCTGAAATCGTTTGATGCCGCTGCCAAACCCAAAATCATTCGCGAGGTAAAGGCACTGGTACCGAACCTCACTCTCATCGACGTGAGTCCTCGCCATTGCGATATTTAAATTCACTTGCCAATTTTCGCGCTGCCCCTTGTACAGGCAAAGAAGTTTGTAGAGTCGGTTCCAAAAGTTCTCAAGGAGAATCTTCCGAAAGAGGACGCGGACAAGCTAAAGTCGACCTTTGAAGCTCTCGGAGCAGTAGTTGTACTCGAATGATTCAATCCCATGGACCTTTTTTTTTTTTTTCCAGCAATGCATGCTTATTCATTAGAGTAACGCTGATCGGTGGGCAGTACTTATGACAATGACTGGTACGCTGCGGTTAAATTACAACGAGTGTCAAACGCAAGCAGAATATATGAAACAGAACAAGAACAAAGTCGAGGGGGGGGGAAAAAAAGTTAGTCCTCCGAGAGATAACGGTATTCAAAACGGAAATCGCTCTTCTTGCGCTGGCACCATGAACCTTCCCAGTCAAAGTAGACATACACCCCCTGTTCGTACTCTTCGGTGATCGCTTGGGGTTCCGAGTGTCTCTGGAACCACGTCAGATACTTGACATGGAACCGCCACGACTGACGCTTTAGTTCCTTGGCGGCAAGGTACCTATGTGGCACGATCAGTGGTCCAGTTGTATAGAAAGAGAGCAAGTGGCGTACTGTTGATACGTCCCAGGGAGGTAGTAGAAAACATAAAATAGCGTCTCTACATCGATCTGGGAAAATAGAGCAGGCGAGCTCAGCACAGGGTGTGGTGTCTGGGGGTAGAACGACGGTGTGTTGAAAGGGTGTCGAGGGACATAATACTTTGGCCTGGATATGGTCAAATAACTGCCATCACGCCCCATAAAATTCCGTCTTACTTTTCAGTATCGACGGGCTGGGGAGCATGGGTGTAGCCACCCTCCAGTAGCTTGTGCACTTCTCCCAAGTTATTCATACGGTGGGGAGCTACAGACGTCTAGATGAGGCGTACGGCCAAGCACGTTTGTGACTTACCTTTCTGCTTCACAGTCTCAAACGATGCGACAAGGTCTGACAAAGATCCTGGGAACGTAGTTGTCACTGGCCGACTTGGGGCTTGTTGGGCATGGTTTACTGAAGGCGGTCTGAGCATTCCTATGCTGGGTTGTTGTTCCTGGGCGGCTGACTGTTGCTCTGTGGAAGTCGGAACTTTAACACCTGGAGGATACTGAGGAGGCTGTGACGGTGTGGTTGAAGGTGCTGCAAGTCCAGGGGTAGGTGGCTGTTGAACCTGCCGAGGAAGGGATGAAGGCCCACTCGAAGCTGATTGTGGCGCAGTCAGCTGAGCTACTTGGGCTGCGCCATTAGCTTGAGGCTGTTGAATGTCTGAGGACGCGACTTGCTGCTCCCGCACGCACGTTAAATTGCATTCAATCGGAGTGGCTAGTTAATGAAAAAACGTACTGGGACAGCAGGAGAAGCAGCCCTGGGCAGCATAGGCGACATCGCAGGTTCTGTAAATGCTCTTACCTAAGGTCCAACACGTGGAATCGAACGGCATACCCTTGTGTAGTGTCGTACGTTGTGGAGACGAGGATGCGGCAGGGCCACTCACAGAGCTTGGGACTGCCTCTGATATCGCGGGCGAATCTTGTCCCGAGTAAAAAGATCCATCTGGTTGATGTGATGCAGAAGCGGACGACAACATCGGACTCGTTACGGAAGGGTGCGTGAGACTGGGCGACGACAAGAGTTGTGATTCTGACATGTTCTGCGACAGCGAAGGCGCTATTGGCGGTGCTGTTGATGCAGGCGCAGCAGTCGTCAGTGCGGTTGACGCTACTTGCGTCGTTGGTGTTGATGGACCCATTGTCACCGGGGAAGTCGACGAAACCGCAGCAGCGGCAGCGGCAGCGTACCGGATAGGAGGCAACGCCGCTGGTGGGCGAGGTGCTGGAGGTAAACCTGCTTTTAGTATGCTAGACATTGGCTGTTGTGCAAAGTTGGGATTTGGCGGTGGTTTCGCTGAATACACCGTGTTATCCCGATTGCGCGTGCGACGCGTATGAGGTACTTACATTCTGTTGCTAGTGAAGGTTCTGGACATTGACGTTTAGACGGTCACGACCATGGAACGCGACACTCACTCCGTAGCTGCAGACCCACTCCGGGTTTCTTTTGCACAGGGCTGTCGTCTCGTTTGCTGCCACTTGCGACGCTTTCCTCGTCCTTGTCGTGCTTCTTGGATGATCTCTGCGGGGGCTCTGCGGCGGCGTCAGGCGGGCTTGGAGTAGAGATAGGAGGGGGCGTGCCTTCGCTTAGTGCGTCAGAGTCGTCGGTCGGGTCGTTGTCGTCGTTTGCCAGGCCGAATTTCTCTTCCTCTTCCTCGAGGCGGAGGTCGTCATAGAGGCCCATGTCTTCGTCGAAATCCTCCTCCTGGCGGGGGGATGAGCATGATCCGGCGAGGCGGGACGGGACGCACGGTGTTACTCTCGACGAAATAGGTGACGTCCTCTTTGAGGGCAAGCACGCGGTCGGTGGTGAGAGAGCCGTTGTCGAGGAGGCGGAGGATGAGCTCGAGACGGCTAACGTGCCATTTGCGGCGTTCGTTGAGGTGCTCGAGATCGTCGAGACGGCCGGCGGTGGAGGACTGGCCCTTGCCGCGCTTCTTTCCGCTGCCCTGGAGGGACTCGATCTCTGCCTCGGACTGCTCGACCTGGAGGGTGAGGTCCTCGACAGACTGCTGGAGCCAGGAGGTGACCTCGAGCTTCTCCTGGGCCTTTGGATCGAGCTTGGCGGACTGGGTGAGGCCCTCTTTCGAAAAGGCCTTTGTCTTCATCTCCTTTTCGCAGGCCTTGAACTTTTCCATTTGCTGCCGGGGGATCAGCTGCGGGGGCGGGGAGGGAGGGGAGACGCGGACGGACCGTCTCGATGAGCCTCCTGTTGTCGAGGAGGATGGACTTGTCCTTGATGTCGTTGCTGGCGACCCAGGTCTTGATCTGGTCTCTCAGACGCTGGAGCTTCTTTATCTGTGTCTTGAGGTCGGTCTCGAGCTTCTCCTTCTGGGTCTGGTTGGTGGAGGCCTGCATCTTGTCGTAGATGCTCTCGAAGAGCTCGACGCCCTCGGCGACCTTTTTGAGGGTGCGGTCTATCTCGGCTGTGGGTGCGCGCGTCGGCGATGAGCACGAGTCTCGGGCGCGGGGACGTACTCTGTAGCTTGCGTGCGGCCATCAATGTGGGACGAGAATGAAGGAGGGTGTTACATAATCGGCAGCGGCGGTGGGAGGGCGGGCGCGGGCGGGCTGAGCTGAGCGTCGTGCCACGATGAAGTCGCTGCGCAAGCCCCGCCGCGACGTGCACCGTCTGCAGATATCGACCCCGCTCCCCATCGCACCGGGCAAGGCCCCCGCCGCGTCGCTCCCGCCCCAGAAGGTCATCCGCGCCATCGCCCCCAACGCGCCCGCCTCCCCCCCGCAGCTCCCCTTCCAGAAGGGCGACTTCTTCTACGTCACCGCCGATCCCGACCCCGCTGGCCCCTGGTACCACGCGCACAACCCCGTCACCGGCGCACGCGGCCTCGTCCCGAAGCACCTCTTCGAGGAGTTCCTCAACAGCCCCGCCGCGTCAGTGCCCCCCCCCTCCCTCGCCCGTCACCGTGCTCACCCCCCACAGCGCCCGCGCCTCCCACGCCCCCACCAGCCCCGTCGTGCCCCCGCGCACGCCCAGGTCCCACGTCTTCTATGCCGTCGTCCTCCACGACTTTCTCGCAGACCGTGCCGACGAGCTCGATGCCAAGGCCGGCGACCCCATCTCCGTCGTCGCCCAGTCCAACCGCGAGTGGTTCGTCGCCAAACCCATCGGCAGGCTCGGCCGCCCCGGCCTCATCCCCGCCTCCTTTGTCCAGCTCCGCGATCCCGCAACCAACCTCCCCATCGACAGTGTCGACGCCCTCATGGATCGCGGCGATCTCCCAAACGTCGAGGACTGGAAAAAAGCCATGATCAACTACAAGCAGAACAGCATCTCCCTCGGCGTCATCGACGACGCCCAGCCCGCCGTCCCAAACAGCCCCTACACCCGCACCACCGCACCCCCTCTCCCCCTCCCCAGCCAGCCACTCTCTCCGTCCCCGCCCGTTTCCCCGCCCGCACCCCGCACCCCCTCCCTCGTCCTGTTGCCCGATGGCATCCTCCTCTCTGCAGAGGTCGTCTCCTTCCACTACGAGATGGACGAATACTGGTTCCGTGTCGACGCCGTCTTCCAGCCCTATGATCCCCACGACCCACGCGTGCTGCCCAAAGCCAAGCAGCTCGTCCTCTTCAGACCCTACAACGACTTTTACGATTTCCAGGTCGCCCTTTTGGAGACCTTCCCTCAAGAGGCCGGTCGCGAGGCCGGCTCAAACCGCATCCTCCCCTTCATGCCCGGCCCCGCAGAAAAAGTTGACAGCGAAGTCACCGCCGTCCGACGCGTCGAGCTCGACCAGTACCTCCGCAAGCTTTGCGCCTTGAATTCCGTCGGCGCCTCTTACATCTTGGAGCACCAGCTCATCCGCAACTTCCTTTCTCTAAAACCAGGCGATGTCGAAAACGACATCGATCCCCGCTATGATGAAATTAGCGCCCTCTTCTCCGACGGCGGAGAACAGGAGCCTGTCGGCGTAGCACGTGGAGACGTGACCTCGCGCGAATTTGAACAAGAAGTTCGCGATACACTTGGCGAGATGAAATTGACCGACCGCGACGACCGCAGCGAGGGCTCGGACTATGCGGAGGACCAGACGCCTCCCTTGAATCCCTATCCCCGAACGAGCAGTACCGCCCACCAGCGATCAGGTACACAGAGTAGCGACATGCCACCGCTCCATGGTGAACGGTCAAATGGCCACATGCGGGCATCACGTGGATCAAGCACCTCCAACAGCCAATGGCCCGACTACACCACGTCCTCACCCTCGTCGCTGCACTCGTCCCAACCATCACTCCCATCCCGCTCCCGCACACAATCCTCCGCCAATTCCAACTTGAATGCCCCTCCCATGTCCGCAGGCAATCCTCAGATTGCCTTTGTCAAGATTAAGATTTTCGACCGCGTCACGGACGACTTGATCGCAATCCGTGTTCACCCCAAGGTGACGCACTCCGAGCTTATGAGCAAGGTTCAGGCTCGTCTCGGCACGAGCATATCCAGTCTGTGCTACCGCGACAGTCTCCACCAAGAGTTCGTAGGGCTCGAGGGTGACCGCGACTTGCGCGACTGGCTACAAAGTGCAGAGAAACACGTCTTGTATGCTGAATGATGTTCTAGCGATATCGGATGCCGGGCAAATATCGCGTATATTCTAGATCTCTATGAGATTCGTTCGCTAGTTGTCTGTATTCGTCCCTTCTGTGTCGCTCGAGCCATGTATCCCCGCATGTTGATACACTGCACTCTAATATTTAACTTATCTTTGGACCATTCTTGATAGAGCACTGTTAGCATCGTTGGCATGTCTCGACCTCAGGGCATCCAAGCACCCTCTGAAACGCTTCCACCCACAGCTAGAGCGATTGCCCTCCTCCTCGCATCAACCCCCACCGTCCAGGATGCCCAACCTGGCGTACTCCACCAGCTCCTCGAATTTGCGAATCGCTACGCAGCCCAAGCACTCTCGGACGCACAAGTATACGCAGAACATGCCGGACGCCCCGGCGTATCCAAAATCGAGATGGAGGACATCGTCCTGGCAGTGCAAGCACGCGTTGGATGGGAGTTTGGCGGCCGCGTGCCAAAGGAGGTGTGTCCTCTCCCCGCCCCTGCGCGTGCGCTCACGTCTGTCCATGGTCCCGGTCGTCGTCTCCTAGTACCTCATGTCTCTCGCGTCCCAAACAAACGCGACGCCCCTCCCCGCAGTCCCCGAGGTCTTTGGCGTCCGACTCCCACCCTCTGCAGAAACGCTGACGTCTGTCAACTTTGACCTCGTGCCGAACAAGCCTCCGCCGACGGTCAAACTATACGACGAGGAAGTGGAGGAGATAGAGGAGGACGAGGAAGAGGCGACGGCGGGGGCGCAGGAGGACGAGGAGGACGATGCGGATATGGAGCCTGCTGCGATTCCGCTTACAAATGCGCCGATCACCCCGACGGATGTCGAAATGGGGGGGACGCCTGCCCCGATCGTGGCTGGTGAAGTAGCAGAAGATGGGAGCGAGAATGGAGAAGAGGCAGATTTGTTTGGAGGGGGTGGGGATGATGAAGACGAAGAAGAGAGCAACGCAGATGAAGCGATGGAGGAGGTACAGACAACCGGAACACCTTCTAGCGGTGTCAAGCGAAAGCTCGTGGAGGAGGAGGATTACGATTAATCAAATGGTATAGACGAACGTCTAATATGATTCACAAATAAATACAGGGAGTAAGAGACGGGCCCAAAGATAACTTCCAATGGACCAGCCGCGTGGAGCGGTGCCAACAACGGTTAGCGTTCATCGCTGCATCAACACAGCGATAATGACGACCATTATAGCAATGATGACGAGAATGATGGTGATCCATGCTGCAAAACAACGAGGTCAACACAGGAAATAATGGAAGGGGCGAGAACTAACATTGGCCTCCAAAGACGTCAGGGATGCTGACCACGCGCATGGAGTTGTCAACGCCACCCGACACGAGCAGCTTCGAAGTGGGGCTGAATCGAAGGGTAGTGACTGGGAACTCGTGTGCCTTCAATATGGACAGCAGTGGCTGACGGTTTCGGGCTGTTAATATCATGGCATAGAGTATGTACGATCTAGCTCACTGTCAAAGTATTCGAGTCCAGAACACTGAGACTGTAATCAGATGCACCAAATGCGAGCAGCCTGCCATCCGGGCTGTGGAGCTTCACTTGGCCTGCTAGCTTCCACGCGTCAAAGGAGTAAAACGCACCTCACATCAAAGCACGTCACGCTGCCATCACAGATTTTCCGGATTATTTCTATGCAGACGTCAAAGGAGCCATCCTTTTCTGTGACTCTCCACTTTAGAGCGTACGCTCGTTTCTTGGTAAGTTTAGCGTGTTTGGCACGAGGCAGGGTGACATTGACCACGGAATACAACGTGTCCAGACTAATGGGGTGTAGCCTGCAGAGACAATGACGAGGGTGGAGCGAGTTGCACGCGTGGACTCACCGTGTAGCACGGAATGTGATATTCGATCCTGAGGGAACCCCGGATATCGAGGGGGGATCAATAGTTTTGATGACGTCCAGCCCCGGAGGGGTATAATCCAAGTTAGACTGCGGGACACTACCTTCTGTTGTTTCATCGTGTCCATTGCCATTCACACGGGTTGGGAGAGCGTATACCAATAGCCTTGAGCTAGTAGCGAGAATGAGCTGAAATGACAGGTTCCTAAAGAAGTAACAGAACGAAAAGGCGGTTAACGTACATGCGATGATGAGAGAGTAGCATCATATATTTCTCCACCCCCAACATTTATTGGAGGGGTCAGAAGTGAAAAGGTGTCGTAGTCGAGCAGAGAGAACTGAAAGACTTGGTTGAGACAATTGTAAAGTGCGAATGAGAATATATTACATCATGAACACCGGCAATAACTAGACATTTGCCATTCGGTGAGAGGACAGTCACGCGCTGAGGGCCGGGTAGATATGATACTGTTTGTGATAGTTGAAATGAGACGAACCTGGTAATCATCCAGGTTGCCAGAGGTGAGCGTACTGCAAGTCGCAAGCTGCGCGAACCTTTGTGACAAGGTTAACACCGAACAGCATGCAGAATAGAAAAAGCACTTGTGGTCGTCTTTGCTCACTGAGAACTTTCTGCAGTTCTCATTCTCCCCCTTCTCCAACTTTTCTTGACTACTATTTATGCCACAGACGAGAGTCCTGCTCTGCGACCATACATTACTGAACACTGGCGGAAGCTGGATGTATGATACCTGTGGATGAACAGCCATGCTCATTGGTGCGTCCTCGCCCTTTTCGAATTCTAGTTCGCTGAGAACGTGCAGCTGTCTGTCATCAGATATGCGGAATAGTCTCTAGTTGAGGTGGGTAAATGGATGCAACGCGATGCGCAGTGAGCATACCAGTTTGTTCTTGATTCCTGTCCTTGAGGCGCCGCCTCCGCCGCCGACGAGGACCTGGTCATCGGCGATGAATGCACATGAATAGACTGGAAAGGAGGGAAAAGAATGTGTGGTGTGTTGTGCACGCATGAGTGTAGTTGCGTGGCGTAGTGCAACTTGATTGCAAGGTAAACGAGTATTTGTGGGAAAGACCTTCCCTAACGAGCCGCTCATGCACAACGCCTTAGTAAACGGAGCCACTGAGTTACCTCCAGGACGGTCCTCCAGTCAAGATCCCCAATGTCCTGGCTCTCCGTAGACGATCATGGAATTATCCTCCCCCACCTCACCGCCCAGACCGTCATCGGAATTAGCGTGTCCATCGCTGGCAATGTGCTCATATCCCTGGCTCTAAACCTCCAGAAACTTGCCCATCGAAGACTGCATCACAGCCGTGAAAGCAATCCACCGGATCCCGCGGAAAGGGAGAGTAGGCAGCCAGGGCAGGACACGAGCACAAGGCGCTTCATCGATCCAGACACCGGTGCTCGTTTCGGCGCAGCTCAGCAGGCCTTGGAAGGGGGTCAACAGTTCGAGAGGCAGCCACTCATTACTCGCAGATCCCCCAGCCAACCTCCTCCATTGTCTTATGGTTTGGCCCAATACAACGTTCCCGTCTCTGGGGATGATGCCAGAAGCCGGAAAAGCAGCACTGCCGCGCGATCCCGACGGCGTCCGAGAAAACAGCCCTTTGTTTCACAGTTTCTACCTCTTCGGTTCATGCTCGGAGGTAGTTCTCCGGATTCATACATCGCC
>JBBPSY010000018.1:23276-35034 GCA_038093855.1 Rugiboletus extremiorientalis
GCAGTTGCTTGCTTCGTGTTGTCTTATGGTCCTTTCAGAGCGCCAAAAGGCACAGGGTCTCCTTGACCATTTTGATCCTGCTTCTGACGATGTCCATGAATACTCGCGAATGAATCCTCGGATATCAGTCAACGTAGTCTCTCGCGTCGCGACCTCGCGGGCATCTTCCGAGAGCGACACATTCCGGTCCACGCCTCTTTCCGATTCTCCGTTAACAGAAGTGGACGACGACGAGAGTGCTGATGAGAATTACCGCAACCCATACTCGACTCGCAGATCCACCCGCTTTGCTGCAGGCAACAGGAAGCCTATACAAAGCAAACTCCCATTCAGTCCGAAGAAACTTCGCAGAAATCATTTGCGGCGACAACGGTCGGTTTCTGACTCCGGAGACGATTTAGGTGGCTATGGGCAAGTAGATTCTGATGTGGAAATTATCGTGCCTAGAAAGTCAACACGCTCACGGAAGAGCGCTCGCTATAACCTCGCTGATGTTCTCGCCAACGAGGGAGAGTCAGACGGAGATACCTACCACGACAGCCCTCGGCATAAATCTAGAACGACGGAAACCCGCAAAAAACTCGAAAAGAAACGATCAGCTGTAGCTCGTCCTGCCTATGGACACTTCCGTGATATCGATGATCTCGATTTTGATTTCTATGAGGACGAAGCAACCTTCTCCCTTCGTGCTCACAGAGACATTTGCGAGAAATGTCACAAGCCTCCTGCCCATGAGCAGATAGCGCAACCTGAAAAAGGCAGACGCAGGATTAAAGGCGATTCAGGTGAATCCGATGACGACGAAGACCGGGTGCCAAGTTTGGGAGGCTGGGTTCGATGGTTTGCATATCTAGGATTTCTTCTTTCATTCGATTGACATGATTTTGCAGCCTCAAATGTCCTGTTGTTGCCCATTGGAACTGTCTCGCAAAAACCCAAAGAGACGAAATTATACGGGCTGCTCGTGCGCGTGATAAAGATCGATGGAGAGCTCAGGTAGAAGAGTCTAGCGAACCACTTCCTGGCGATTTACCGGATCGTAACGAACTTGACGTCAACCAGACAACCGAGTTCATTTGTGGAATGTGTATGAAGGGTGGTATATGCATGGGATGCTTAGAAGTGGCTCTAGAGCCCGACCCATCTCTTGCGAACAAGCCAACTCCCCGCATCCCTTCCCTTGAGCCTGCACAAAGTGATGTTCCTGACATAGAAATGGTCGATAATACATTGCCTATTGGGAGCAACACTTCATTGCAGCCCCGCCAGCAACTTCTCTTCAGGTGCATTTCTTGCAGGCGACTTGCTCATTACCAACACCTGCCCGTCCCAGAAAATGCGGCTTGGGAGGACGCAGGCCTTGCAAGTTACTACCAAGAAGAAACTAGCTGGCGTTGTGCTGATTGCGCTTCATATGTTTATCCATTGGATAAACTTCTGGCTTGGCGGCCTTACCCTGAAAGTGCTATTGAGCCCACTTCATCAAGTCCACCCGATCCCAGAGCCTTCCTTCCCCGAGAATATTTGGTGAAATGGGCAGACAGGAGTTATCGACGGACGCAATGGGTTCCCCATATGTGGCTGGTTTCGACCAGCTTATCGAAACTGAAGCACTTCCTGACTAAGGGCTCCAGAGTCCCGCTTCTCGACGAACCAGTATCCGACGAGACTGCCATGGATATCGACAAGCTGGATGGTATTGACAAGCCACTGATTGCGTTTGAACCTAGTACAGATGTCACTCCTGAAGTGGGCCCTTCATCCGAGCCAAAACACATTTCGCTCGGTCCTTTACCAGATGCTGAGCGTCGGATTCCTCTAGCTTGGAAGACTATTGACCGCGTTCTTGATGTGCGGTTCTGGAATCCCTCGTCAAGCACGAACAGGAAATCTAAGAAGCGTATCGTTCGCGAGAGTCAAGTCGACGAGGCGCCTCTAAGCTTTCGGCGAGAGCTAGAGCGGGCTTACGCTGAGGGTGAACAGCCAGACGAATCATTGATGGAGGAGCCGGACGACTGGTTGTCGAGGATAGGAGAAGTTTTATCGGTTAAGCACATCGACAAAGTCATATGGGTATTCGCTAAATGGGAGGATTTGGGGTATGATGAAGGTCCGTATTCCGGGTTTGTACGCGGCAGCGCCTCCTAAGTTCTTTGACAGCAACTTGGGATTCCCCGCCTCGCCGCGGAGAGCCCGGGTATGGTGCCTATGAACGTGCTTTTCAGCACTTCATCGATTCACGGAAAGTTTTCGTCAAAAAGACACGAAATGACATTCGCCTGCTGGAGGCTCGCTCCGAGAACGGTTACGGTGACTTTGCTCTCAAACGAGATCTCGATGAACAGCCCGATCTTGGACAGAGTGATCGTCTCAAGCTCATGAAATTCCAAGTTTGTGGCCTTGCTCTGATTAGACATTTTGCTCATAAGCCCATAGATCGATGGATATAACTGGCTCTGCGATAACTGGTGGAATCGACAGCCCTCCATATTAGCCGATGAAATGGGCTTGGTTCGTCTTCTATTCCCTTTTTTCTATTTACTCCAACGTTTTCTGTGTAGGGAAAAACAGTTCAAGTCGTTACGTTTCTTGGAACATTGGTCGAAAAGTTCAACGCGGCTCCCGCTCTTGTTGTTGTCCCAAACTCTACGATCACCAATTGGGTCCGGGAATTTACGCGCTGGGCTCCCAGGCTCAGAGTTGTACCCTTTTTTGGGGAAGCCAAATCAAGGGAAGTGATCATGCGATATGAGCTATTTCATGGACAGAAGCGCGAACCAAAATACCATGTTCTCATCACTACATATGAGACTGTCACGAACCCCAGGGACTTTACCACTGTCTTCAAGAGCGTAGGACGCTGGGAGGTCCTGGTGGTCGATGAGGGGCAGCGTCGTGAGTGTTTTTTTTTCGACAGTTTTTGAATATTGATTTTATCTCCATCCCAAGTTAAAAGCGAGAACAGTCTGCTCTTCAAAAAATTGAACGAGCTCAAGCTAATCCATCGGGTTATCATGACAGGGGTCAGTTAAAGTTTATCCGTCTCAGTTTCGTTCATCATCTCCTCCCAGACCCCGCTGAACAATAATATCCGTGAACTATTCACATTAATGAATTTCCTCGACTCCGATAAATGGCAGGATCTCGAAGCACTGGAGAAAGAGTATGAAGAGCTGAGCGAAGACCTAGTGCGCCAATTGCATGTCAGACTAAAACCGTATTTCCTTCGCCGCATCAAGAATGAGGTTCTTCAGCTGCCGCCCAAGGTATTTACATCCCCTCTCGAGTGTCGTCCACTGAATATATACCTGGCCAGAATGAGGTCATTGTACCGCTCTCAATGACTCCTTTGCAGAAGGAGATCTATCGATCAATCCTCAGTGAAGTTCTTGACGCAACGTATGTGTATTGGATAATTAACTTTTCCTTAGGCCAAAATTTAGACATTCTCAAGCACCTTACGCAAGTATCGACTTTTAAAACGGGTCGTGCAGGCATCTCTAAGACGAATATGAACAACATACTGATGCAGCTACGAAAGTATGTGCCCGCGCAGGTTACCATTGACCATCCTCACGAGTAGTATTAGGTGCATCCAGCATCCGTACTTGATCTCAGACGACATTGAACCTCGCGGCCTTGAGCCGCATGAGGCTCACGAGAAACTGATCGACGCTAGTGCGAAGCTTCGACTGTTGAGATCATTGTTGCCGAAACTCAAGGCGAGAGGACATCGTGTTCTCTTATTTAGTCAAGTAAGTCTCATTTCTTCGCGTTCGCCGAGTGTTTTTAATCGATCTGCTTAGTTCGTCATCGCTCTCGATATTGTTGAAGATTTCTTAAGAGGCGAGAACTACAAATACCTTAGACTCGTGCGTCATCAGCTTTTTGAGTCGGCTTGGGCTCACTTTCTCTAGGATGGCGAAACGAAACAAGCGATCAGACAGAAGGGCATGGATGAGTTCAACAGGCCAGATTCGGAGTATTTCATATACCTGCTTACCACTCGCGCTGGGGGCGTTGGTATCAATCTCTACACGGCAGATACAGTGATTATATACGACCCAGACTTTAATCCACATCAGGTCGGAGATCATTTATTTTTGCACTCGAGTACCCGGCTCATAACTACATTATAGGACCTTCAAGTATGAAATATTTTGCTTGATTCCTGCCATGTCCTAAACATATATCTAGGCAATTGCCCGTTCACATCGTTTTGGTCAGCAGAAGACATGCCTGGTATTCAAACTTATGGTGAAGAACTCTGCCGAAGGTAACTCCCAATGTTTCGAGAGTCATCCATGTCTTACGTCTCGCAGAGCGAATCATGCAGGCTGGCAAGAAAAAGCTAGTCCTCGATCATCTGATCGTACAGAAAATGGACGACGACGAGAATGGCGGTGATGACCTCAAATCGATTCTCACCTTCGGTGCTAAAGTGCTCTTTGAGGAAGGGGAACAGGGCTCGAAGGACATTGTTTGTGCGTACTATCTCACCTCCGTTTACCGGGCACAGTTCAGCCGCCACACTCAGATACCGACCATGACCTCAATAAGCTCATCGAGAGAACAGAGGTCGAAGGAGACAAAGCGAGCATTACCAACGAGCATGGTCTAAAATTCAACTTTGCCAAGGTATGGGCAGCAGAGAAAGACGTCCTAGAAGACATTGGTGACGTCGTACCCGACATCGATCATGGAGATTCATGGGCCCAGGCATTAGAACGTATAGCCGCTGAGAAGTCCGTAGGCAAAGAAAAAGAGGCGACAGGTCGCGGAGTTCGCCGAAAGGCTGCTGCCGCGTTTCCCCAGGTTCGTCCAAAAGGACTGTATTGTATTCCATGGTTAACTCATATCTTGCAGCAACAGCTCGACTTCCTAGAGGGTTTGGAAGAGAGTCCTGCCAAAGGCAAAGGCAAGAAGAAAGGTCGAACATTGAAATCCGGGACACCGTCGGATTCTGACGCATATGATGGCTCCGTTTATCATGGTGCCGGCGATGACACCGATGCCACCACGGAGTCGACGGAGGTTGAGCAGGAACCGCTTTTGGCCCCGATACTGCCTGAGAAGCAACCGCGTAAACTGTCTGCTCCGTTTCCGACCACACATTACAGGCCGACCCCTCTATACCCTAGTAGTCCAGAGTGCGGCCTTTGTGGACACAACCACGGACCTGGCGCCTGCAAAATGATGGACAGTTCTTCGAATCTCATGGAATACCGCGAGATTTTATTAAATCATACAGATGATGAACCATGGGAATATAGAGTGCGTACTTACCCCGCATGCTGTGAACATGATGTTCAAGAAACACCCACAGAAAGCCGCTATTGAGGCCATAGAGCAAGTGTTGTACGATCGGGGTCATGGCCATCTATTAGTCGGTCAGCCCCTCAAATTGGTTTCGAAAGCGGGATCCTCCTTGGCATCCCTGAAAACGAACGAGGGAGACAACCGTCACGTGACCTTGGAAGGTCACTACAAGTCGTCCCCGCTGACGGTACCTACGCAGGGGGTGACTAGAATTCCTCCACAGCTCGCGGTCGCGTATGAGGTTAACCGAGAGCTTTCTAATGGAAATAGAGAGAGCACCGCGGGTGGATGCTCTACCCTTCCATTAGACGGTTCGTCGTCAGCGGTACTGCCCTCCAAACGCATGTCCTCACCTGATGGAGTGCCTGAGAATCCGTCGAAGAAGCAGAAACAGAATGGATTTTCTGGTTGTCCAGTATGCCTCGGACCTTACCACCCTATTCAAAATTGCCCGGCTATCCGCCAGGATACCCACAGGTCTGTCCGCAGTTGAACAAGGCTCCTCTTTCTTAACATATTCGCTAGTATCACGAAGCATATTTTGCGGCTATCTGAGGACCCGTCTCAAGCGCGGGTAACTAAGAAACTTCGACGTCTTCTCAAGCAGCGAAAGCGAGAGACTGAGGAAGCAGACCAAGCTAGCCATGATAAGATGCAGACGTCACCATGATCCATCCATATTCGCACCTCCTCCCAGGACTCTGTGAAAGACTTATGATCGCCAATGGTGTAATCCGGGTAGATACCTTATTTGCTAGACCTACTATATTGTGCGCGTGTGGCCAAGTCACATTTTATCACCCAACTTGAACTTGAAGTTGGTCATGTGTGCCATTGTACTCCGACACTTAGCATCGTACGTAAAGGGATGCCAGCTCCTCTCTGCGGGCAGACTGACATTCACCTTTCTCTCATCACCACCACCTCGCGTGACGGCTCGGCTTGAATCACACGGTTGTCGAACAAATACCTCCACTAGTCGAAAGTTCAGTACTACTTGCCACGCTGATGGTCCTCACTCCCCGTCTCCGAACGTTCAACATCGCAGATCCATCGCCTATGGAAACAGAAACGATTTCTGAATCTGGGGCAAATCCAAGCTCCCGCAAACGGCAGCGATCTGTGACGTACGATGCACCCCCAGAAGATTTGCCAGAGTTGCCCAAGCTATCTGGAGAGATTATGTTGGAAGTGTTTACTCACAAATCCCTCCGACTTGCATGCCGTGCTAAATATCACGACAACGAACGTTTATCGGTCCTTGGGTCCCATGTGTTGGAGATGATGACGACGCAGCTCTTGTTTAACAGGAAGCCGACGCTGACGAGAAGCGAGATTGAGGTGAGCCCAACTACCATGTATTCACAGTGTCATGAGACGATATTTTAGGAAGGCCAAGAGACAAACGTTGTTACCGGTGGATATCATTGACACATGGGCCAATTTCTATCGTTTACGAGATGAACTACGCTACGACCCGTCGTTTCAATCATCAGTAGGGGAGGCCGAGGTAGGTGGTGCGTCTGTCCAGTTCGGCGAGATCTATAGTACTAAACTGGAATACAGCAAGGCCGTCTGCTCTTTCTCGCCTACCTGGGTGCAGTCTTCTGTGAACGTGGATTGATGACTGTCCAACCATGGATTGGAGCCCTTCTGCGATTATCGATCAGCCTGTTTGGGGATGGGCCAACGTTTGACCTTGGGCCTGCAGATTTCGAGGAACAATCTGGGAAACGACCCAAGGTCGAAGACTCACTGCAGGGGTTCTCGACACAGCCGTTGCAACATGCACTCCCAAGTTTGTCGACTGGTTATAAGCCTACGCACTACAACCCATACTCTCGTACTGCTGGCCCTCTGCCCCCACTCCCACCCCCGCCCCCGCCAAGTATACCGCCTCCAATGCAACCACCTCCGCCGAAGGGGGTGCCAAATTTCGGGAATCCACTGGCGCCAGCGCAACCACATCTAGCGTTCTTGCCGCTATTCAACCAGACAGCGATACAGCGAGGGCTGAGTGTTGGGTATCCTGCAACATTCACCGGACCGCCGCATGCGGGAAAGTGGAATGTGACCTGTGTTGGTGAGCAGAAAACTGTTTTATCGCGATGAAAAGGATACTGGATCTGAGTAATGAACCAAGTGAATGGGATTGAGAAAGGCAAGGGCAGTGGGCCGAGCAAGCAACTTGCAAAAGAGGAGGCGGCGAGGGCGGCGTACTATGCGATGGGCTGGGCACCTCGTGCGGCTGGTTCTTGACCCCTTCGTTCTGAAAGGGTCCTACGCCGGGCGGGTGAAGTACCGTTGGACACGGAAACAGTGTGGTTGGTTGAAAAGAAAGGGGTGTCCTAAATAGGAAATGTAACTTCATTGCATAGTCGTGGGAAGCTTACTCATGCAGAGAAGGTGAGAAGTGGTGCCGAGTGGATGCCGAAGATACGGCGAGCGAGTTGCCCATCGACGTCCGTCACGGTTCTTTGCACTGCTGCCGTATTGCTTTTCGTCGTCGTCGTTGCCGCCATCGTCGCTGCCGTCCAACAGCGCCCGCCGTCATGCGCGATGCCCACCCTGCACCATCCGTGTCGATGTCGAACCTTGCCCTCTCAGAGCCCACCCACATCGACCTGACTGGCGACGACGACGTTTCCATGTCGTCGACGCGCGCCCGTGTAGAAGCTAGACCCGCGCAGTCGTATGCTTTCTCTCCATACCCGCACTCCGTCCTGCCACACGCGCCAAAGCTACCACCGATGCTGCACACCCCGGCCTATCGCCCGGTCTTTCCAGTCCCTTCGCTCCCCCGCCCGCACCAACACCACCCTTCACCTCAGAACGGCACCCCCCTCGTCCATCCGTTCGCGACCCGACCCGCATCTGCACAGCCAGCAGACAATGTCATTGATCTCACTCATTCCCCCTCTCCCCCTTCTTCTCCTCTTCCCCTTGCCACTCCACTCCCGGACGATCTCTCCCCTAGAACTCCCGTTTGCATTGGACAACTCACAGTCACCGCCCTTGTACTCTATCCGGTCTCGTATCTTCAGCCACATGATCCGACAAAGGCTGACGCCGACTGGGCAAGCGTGCGTCTCCAGTACGAGCACAACCCTCACAAATTGCCAGGTACAACAGAAACTATCCACATCAAAACTCCACACATTAAATCTCCTGCCGGTGAACTAAGCCAGGGTGAGGCCTTTGGCGCTGTGGAACAGAAAGTGGCATCCCACCTTGGCCCGATGTTAGGAAAGGGTCTTATCCGATTAGACGCCAAAGTGCGTCGAGGCATGCCGAATGTGAGCGCACCTTGCCCTTTGAACTAGACCCCGTCTCTCTCATCCTACTGTAGCTCCCCATTCTTCCTTTACAGATGCTTGTTTACACTCCGAAGGGTAACATCGCCGTTGTCGGAAATTATCTTCACCAATGTGGACTCTTGCTCGATCACCCATCCCCTCCATACGATATCCAAAGGCTTGCTAACTATCATTATTGCAATCCCCACAATCCACCTCCCGGAGGACACCGTCAACCATTACCTCCCATCCGTCCTGGTTACTCCGGTCCGGGAGGCAGCAGTGCTCGTTGGACCGCACCTGCAGTGTCTGGAAAGACACTTGAAATCCAGCGGAGTCAGGTCGAGGAACTCTTCAAGAGTCTGAGGAGCGGAGATGAGCTCTTTGAGACTGAACCTGGTAACTCTCATTCATTGTTCTTGCTCGTCACCGCATCATCCACTGACTTGTTTTATTTTATGAAAAGCATATGAAGTTGGCACAGCTCTCTATCCCCATCAGAAGAAAGCACTTACCTTCCTTCTTGAGCGTGAACGCGAGAAACGCTGTAGTGATGGCCGTTATTCCTCTCTGTGGCAGACCAGGGTGAACCCTCATTCCGGACAGCAATCATGGTTCCATATCGTGACCCAAAAGGAGCTTTTTCATGAACCATACGAAGCGAAAGGTGCCATTCTCGCCGATGATGTGCGTTTATTGCTTTTGGATAAGATTACGTAATCATATTTTCCTACCAGATGGGTCTTGGCAAGACAATCACGTGCGTCTCACTCCTAGCTGCTACCTTGGATGCTGCTCGTGCTTTCGCTGTTTCTCCGTTGCCTCCCCCTCCCACGCCCCCGGAAAAAAAATTCTTCGAGGATACTCTTTCCGCGGCGCATTTCTCTGGGAGTGTTTGGGGGATGCCCAGCACATCCGAACCTGGAAAGGGGAAAGGCAAAGCAGCAAAAGCTCAGGACAGAGCAGAGGCCGAGTATGCGCGTGCATGTCGTATCAAGGTCAAGAGTCGGGCGACTCTCATCATATGTCCCCTCTCAACAGTGTCCAATTGGGAGGACCAGTTCCGCGAGCACTGGCGAGGGGAGGTCTCGGTGGTTGGAGGTGGTGGAATCACCTGCTCCGCGGCTACTAACACGTCTGGTACTGTCACACCACCCTCCCAGATGTTGCATTCCCAGCAAGAGCCCAGTTTTGATACCAAACCATCCTATCGTCCACTGAACGGCCGGCCTTTACGTGTATATGTATATCATGGGAATGCACGTCGGCCAGACCCAGCTTTCCTGGCCGATTTCGATGCTGTTATCACAACATATGCAACGTTGGCTTCTGAGTACTCAAAACAAACTCGGAGTATCACCTCGCTAGAAGCCGACGAGGAAGAGGAAGGCGATAGTGACGGAGGGTTCCCGGGCGTCGAGATTGATGAACATGGAAATCAGGTGGTACGGTTACCGAAACCAAAGCGAGCAGGGATGAAGCGGAAAAAGTCATTTTCTAATGTTGTGGTGGAGGCCTCCAGCGCTCTACAAACCATTCATTGGTTTAGAGTCGTACTTGATGAAGCGCAGTATGTTACGCCAAACGATTCAGCGAGCACAAACTCACTATGGTATAGCTCTATAAAGGAGACTGGAACTGTGGGCAGCCGTGCTTCATGCGACTTGGTTGCTGACCGTCGTCTCTGCCTGACGGGAACTCCTGTCCAGAACAAGCTTGACGACGTTTTCGCGCTGATCAAGTTCTTGCGTCTAGAACCCTTCGATGACAAGAATGTCTGGACAGAATTCATCGGAACCCCAGTGAAGTATGGGCAGTCGCTGGGTGTTGCCCGACTGCAAACCATCATGAAATGCGTTACCCTGCGCCGTACCAAAGAAACAAAAACCTCTGACGGGAAGAAAATACTCAACCTTCCACCTCGTCGAGACGAACTCCGCTATCTCAAATTCGATTCACGCGAGCAAACGATTTACGACCAGTTCTTCACGGAATCCAAAGCTGAGTTCAACGAGTTGTCGAACAAGAATGAGGTTATGAAGAATTACGTGGGGATCTTACAGAAGATTTTACGCTTGCGGCAAATTTGTGATCATTTTGAGCTTGTCGAGGGCAAGGGATTTGGAGGCGTTCAGCCAACAGAGCCCAGCAGCTATGAGGACCTCACGGCCGCGATTGAACGGGAGGGTCTCAATGCGTTCCGTGCCGCCGCAATCGTTGCATTGCTGAGGGAGGCAGCGACAACGCAATGCGTAGAATGTGGCGAGGAACTATGCCTTTCATCAGAGACCCAACAAATCATTGAGGGTGGGGTATGTATGGACGATGGCCCATCAGCACCGAAACGTGGCCGGAAGACAAAAGGCACGACGTCTCGCGCCTCGACAAGAACCAATAGCCCGTCGACGTCATCTCTCGTGTTAACCCGTTGTCAGCACCTTTTCTGCCTTGCGTGTTATCGGTTGTCCATATGTTCTGGATGGCCTGACGTACCTCCCGATACTCGACGGTCTTGTTCTACTTGCCAGACTGAACTTTCTCCTCAGGACGCCATACAAGTACGGCCTGACTGTCAACCGCAAGATTTATTGTTGAAAAAGAGATCTGGAAAGCGGGAAAAGAAGCCAAAAGGAGCAGGCCTGGAGAAATTCATTCCGTCAACCAAAGTCAAAGCTTTACTCAGCGATCTTATCCAATTTTCCAAGGCGAATCCATATTCCGCCAACTATGATCCTGAAGCGAGTGAGGTGGAGATGGTAGACGGTCAGGGGAAGCGAGTTGACGATGGAGTTGTCAAGACCGTGGTATTGTAAGTAGCAATTCTATGAGCGAGAGGAAGCTAAAATAAGTGGCCTTTAGTTCGCAATGGACGACCATGCTCGATAAGTATGGTTGCACTTGCCTTATTGTGATGAATCATATCCTCATCCAATCTTTAGAATTGAAGATGCTCTCGATGCCGCAGGAATTCGTTACGACCGCTTGGATGGAACTATGAAACGTGACGACCGAACAAGAGCCATGGACGCCCTCAAATACGACCCGGCTTGCGAAATCCTGCTTGTGAGCCTGAAGGCTGGCGGAGTCGGATTAAATCTCACAGCTGCACAACGAGTGTACCTGATGGATCCCTATTGGTATCT
>JBBPSY010000019.1:3469-41960 GCA_038093855.1 Rugiboletus extremiorientalis
TGGTCGGATGCTCCGTATATCTCGCTGCGAATTTCACACATTTTCACCTTCTCTACTATGCGTTTGCTCAACACAACTGGCAAACAGAGTAGCATTAGCGAGCTACCTTCTGTATGGGAGGAAAATGGTTACACATGTCCAGTCTCCAGCCTATACCTTTCATGCGGCAGTTGAAGCGGTACGAGAAATAGGTGTAATGCCGGAGGTCCGGATGAAGATCTCTCCAAACGTCGACAAACTTTGGGGTGCCTTCGGGAGACTCAGGAGCATGCAGAATGTTCCTAAATGCTTCCGTTTCGTCTAGCGTATAGCCGGGAGTTTTATTCCAGTTTGTGCTCGGATTTGTGAGATCTTGAAAGGTGAGGGATGAGGGGGGAATGGACGTGGATTGCGCAAGCACCGACCTTTTGCGGTTGGAGCGACGTTCAGGTCACCTGTCCAAATCACAGGTTTCTTTTTGTCTAGGTCACGTATGTAGGCGGTGAAATATTCATTCCACACGTTCTTCTCCTTAAGCGTCTGTATTCCCCATTTTCGTGTCAGAAAATACGATGAGAGGAAAAAGCGGGAGTTGAAGCACCTTGAGATTCTGACCCGCGTTTGTTACGTAGGTACAGACAACATAGCACCTTTCGAACTCGAGTGTGACAAGGCGCCCCTTGACCTGATCAGGATTCGGATGTCCCGGAAGAACCTTTGTGACTGAAATTGGCTTGATTTTCGAGAGCACCGCAGTGCCCCCTACGAGGTTGAGTTGGCTGGAACACGCGCGCCTAGCCAAGAACTGACGCACCGTATGTCTTTTTATCAGAGATGGCCCAAGTACGATACGGAAAACGGGTGCTGATGACGGGATCGACCGGTTCGTTGTTCACCTATAACGCGTCAAGACACGTGGAAAACCACCTCGAAAAAGGGCAGTGCTCACCTTTGTCTCCGTCAATACGAGAACGTCCGGATCTTCTGCTTCTACATAGTGCTTGAACCCCTGCAGAAACGCGCGCGCTCGTCCGTGTGCACGCGATCGTGACTAGCCGAAAAGCGTACCTTTCTTTGCGCGGCCGCCAGTCCACACACGTTCCATGCCACAAAGCGGAGCGTGCCTGCGGCGCGCGGTGGAAGTGAGATGTCGGCGGGTAGAATCTTGTTGGTGGGCTGTCCATTGGGCGCTTTGGCGTCGTCGGGTATAGTAGTAGACGCTGTCCGCTTGGCCCGCTTTGACTGTGATTGGGATTGGGACTGAGAGGCGCTTTCGATGTCATCCGACGCGGTTTCGTCGTGCTCTTCGCTGATTTTTCGTTTGGGAGGCATTGCGATGCGAGGGCGAATCGACGGGCGCGTTGCGGGGAGACGCGCTGAGGAGAGCCGGTTGAAGCGCGTCGAGGCGCAAACAAACATGCGGTGATAGGAGGCGTGCCAAAACGGGCAGTTGTGGGTGCGTGTATTTGTCCCGGTCAAAGCAACCACTCATGAGGTATATGAATATTATCTCGGTGCGTACCCCCATCCCCCACCGTGTGGTTTACCTCTCATCGCATCCCTGCTCCCAGCTCCAAGGCTCCTCCTGACGGCGTTCAGTGCGCCCCGACCCCCTTGCCAACTTAAACTATCACCCACTCGAACGCATCAATGCTCAAATATCGCGAGTTCTCTGCCTGGATCGTGTCCGAGGGTGAAACCCTACGCGAGTACCTGGCCGCGGTCGATACAAAAACGAACAAAGTCTCATGCTGGATGCCAAGCGAAGCGGGCAAGGTGCGTTGCAACTGGAAAGCATTGGAGTAATAATCTAATCACGATGCATTCGCCGCAGAGCTTCTCAATCCACTGGAGAGACGAAGGATCACGAATCCACTCGTGCTCCTTCATCGCTCTGGATGGCTTTCTTGTCCCTGGGCGATTCCTATGCGGTCGTGGCGAAGCATCGAGGAAAGGTGTTCGGACAGGTCCCAACTCCGAGCGGCCCTTCGTGTTCGCTGAGCAATCTAACACATGTAAGGCGAACCGTCTCGTTCAAGACTTGACCTAATGTTGTGTGCCAGCTACCGGGGGACAAATCAATAAGAACACAGGGACAATCAGACTGAAGATACGACGCGTTCTCATAGAGGGTGCGAAACCAGCAAATCCTTTACAGCAGCTCCCGCAGCCCTGCAGAACGCAGAGCAACATGTCGAGCCACTGCATTGGGTGAGTCGTGTCTCCGCTGCCTAGTGGCCATTATGAGTGACACGTTCCACGAGCTACGGAGAAGAGAGGGCTACCTACGAGCAGTTTCCACAGACGTGGAATGTGAAGCCGTACGACGAGTCAGGTAACCGTTCCTATGTCACCTTTGAGTTCCGGTACAGATCCCGAGGTGCGTCCGAAAGCAGGATGGTAAGCCAAAGTCTGCTAACTAGCATCTCAGAGTTCCTACTCTCGCAAGGCATCATGCCCGCAGACGATGCATTGCAAATACCGTTAGCAGTCAGAAATGCGTGTGCAACAAATTGCCGAGTGGCTAGTGCTCCACTTCTGGCGGGCAGCTCCACAGTGGCAACGCCGGATGCCACTCCACCTATGACAGAAGGCTTTCAACGGATGGTAAGTGCGTACCGACTGTTACTCATGCTTAGTTGCTGATCGATGCAGGGTCCTGCATTGCAGAACGCCTTCAACCCGGGGAGTGCCCCCGTCCGATCTGTAACCAACATCCGATCGGTCAGCATGAACGGTCCGAGTCGTTCCGGTCGCTATCCAAAGGAGAGGGTCACCTTCCCTCTGACCGCAAACCCTGGCATCCTGTGGATGCGACCAGGACAGGGCGAACTGGGTGGTTGGTCACAGGGAGGGGCGCGTGCGATAGATGGGATCGCAGGTAGATACCAAGGCTGAGGTGGCATGGCAGTGGAGCTGAACAAAGAGGGCATAAATCCCGTTTTGGTCCGATGTTTGTCATTGTTAGGATCCAGGGCTATTGAAATGCGTCCACTGCCAAAAAAGGTCTCCGAGCGAAGCCGCTTGTATGTCCGAGCCACCCTACACTTTGCACATATGGCCTGCAAAATGGGACCTGCAGTCGCTTGACCCGACGTGTCTCGCCGCCGTCATGTATCTCCAGCTAACCATCCCAGGCAAATTCATAGTAGCGCCGTGCACCAATCCGGACCAATCCCCCAATGGCAAGTAAACATGTTCCGGGTCGGGCCACGTATCTTGACCCATGAACATAGGTCAACTGCCCTTTCTGACGCATGGACACACCGCAGTCACCACGTTTCCCTCCATAGTCGCCTTTGTGGCCTCCCTCGCCAAGTCTTCGGGCACGTCAGGAGTCATCAACCTCGACGCGCCTCTGACCAGCTTGCAGAAAGCTAAAAAGACTGCACTGTACGCGCACATAGAAGGTCCCATAGCTGACATCGTTGTGAGTCCGAGTCAGTATCGTTTCGCCAACGTCTCGTCACGCATCGGTTCAACGTGCAGTCGCACATGTTCTACGGGAACGATGCCAACTTTTGGCGACTGACCAACCCGGCCCTTGTGAGCGAGATGCCTGTCCCACAAAAGTATTACGTCGCAAGTCGGATAAGGAAGTCGCACAGACCTCGTCTAGAGGCGGTAGGGTATTGGAGTTTGCCTGACGCCGAGGAAGAACATATGAACCTGTTTGAGAGGGACAAGAAGAAGAGGCGAAACTACAAGGTCACGTTCGAGCGCGCGTTCGAGAGGGAGAAGGTGGGTGGCCACTGGGATCAATGACAGTCCACTGATCGTTTTTCAAGATTCTGGGTAAAGCAAAGATGGCGCTTGGAGTGCATGCGAGCTACTTGGAGGGGAAAAAATTCTTTTTCGAGGATCGGCAAGTAACACTCTTACTCGTGCAGCTCCTGATAGTCATGCCTGCTCATAGTCCCACGAGTCTCGACGTGTATTTTGCTGCACACATCCTTCTATTAACCGACCCTCCGTTCCCCGACGCCGTTCTTCAGATACAGCTACTCGAGTCTTATCCAGGACTGATTGAACACGCCAGACGCATACAAGAAGCGGTCAGACGAGCGCCACGTTACGAACGCTCTACGGCGTCAGAGTCCTTACTAGGTTCCCTCGTTCCCCGATCATACGGTAGAAGTGAACCCCAGGTCCAGGTTGACCCTGCGGACATCCAATACAGGAGGAGATCTCTACTTTTCTTACTAGGGGCGATGGCGATGACTGCAGCCTATGTCTTCACGCATGTTCTCTTCACAGTTGGCCCTGAAGACGACAGTGACGTTGGAGGGGGAGGAGTGGAGGAGGAGGAGGAGGAGGAGGAAGAGGGGGATGAGCCTGCGAGCAGTGCATCTGCCAGTGCATTCGACGCGGAGGACGATGAGCAGTAGATTATCTTCATTGCATATTGGACACGTGATAGACTGCAAACGGGTCACATCCATATGGGATAGACCGCCTCCAGCGTACACAGTTCGTGATGACGGACGACGACCTCATCGTCGTGGACGACGTCGGGGAGCACCACGCAGGTCCCTCATCCGCCGTCAACAGCGAAAACTACCCACCGCGAACACTCCAGCCAAGCCAGCCCCAACGCACGCGCCCGCTCCGAGCAGCTGCAGAGCACGCCATGGCTACCACCCTCCGTCTCCGAGGCTCGCCTGAGGCATCCGACCGCACGACGCGTTTCGCTTCGGGAAAACTCAACAAACCGCAACCCAAGCTCAAGCTCAAGCTGAGCGAACGTGCGGCGGCACAAGCCCCGGGCATGTCCTTCCTGGGTCCCTATGACCGCGAACTGGACTCGGACGACGAGGATTTGACGTTCGAGGAACAGTTTGTCATCCGGATGCCGCCCGGGGAGGATTGCGAGCGGTTACGCAAGATGATTCAGTCGAGGGAGATTGGGAACGACGTCTGGTTCAAGTTCAAAGGTGCGTCTGAGGGTCTATGGGACATGTCCGTGTCATCGAAACCAATGAGGCGGCGGCAGACTCGCGGCGGGGTATCTTTCACATTGGCAGCTCACTGTATTCTTTCAAGTTGGTGGACCTACCGTGTATGATCGAATCGCAAAAGACGCTCGACAACAAGCAAATGTTCAAAGTGGCAGATATATGTCAGGTATGTGTGTTTGTCCTGCTACGTGCGCTGCGTGTGGTAGGAGACATGACTATAGATGTTGGTGCTTGGGGATCGCATACAAAATGAAGAGGCTGTCACGGCGAACAGGAACGTCAGTATCGACGAATTCATCTGGCCACACGGTATTACCCCTCCTTTGCACCACGTACGCAAGCGGCGCTTCCGAAAACGGGTGAACAGACGGGTTCGTACGAACTCGACCACTCCTGCCTCGCTTTCCTCACGACACCTACCACAGATGATTGAAAGCGTCGAAGAAGAGGTAGAACGGCTGTTGGCAGCGGACAGTCTCGCATCGGAAGTCAAGTATGGTGAGTCGAAAGCGAGATGTCGAACGTCTATTTCCTTCTGTGGGCTTACCGTCTCGCGTCGCAGAGGTCCTCGATAACGTGAATCCGGATCTTTCGGACTCGGAATTCATTGAACGTGAGGAACCCCTCGAAGCGCCCACGCCTGGGCCTCAAGGCTCAGAGGGAGGTGATATAGCTACCCCAGGACACGACGCGGCGGATGAGGACGCTGAAGAGGCCGACGGGGAAGAAGCCGAGCCGGAGGGTGATATCGACGAGGAACTCGCCGCGGAGCTTGATCTTGCATTGGGTGACGAAGAGGGAGGCGACGGGGAGGAAGACGACGATGACGACGATGACGACGACGATGAAGAGAGCGATGATGACGATGATGAAGACGACGCTCAGGAGAGAAAATTGTTGAATGAGGAGATACGAGACTTGGAGGCTGCTGTGGCGAAGAAGGAGCATGAAGTCGCCATCTCTGCAAACCCACTCATCAAGGTATTTTATTCCTTGTATATTTGCACGACGGACGCTGAGCGGTCGTTTTTTTAAGAAACGGTTCGAGGACGCGCTCAAGAAACTGTCCGCTGATCTCGAGATGAAACGCGCGCAAAGGGATGAGATGAAGGAGAGACAACGGCGGAAGAAGGAGGGCATCGCCGTTGAAGACCCCGATACAGATGCTGAAGGTGGTCCACCTGACGAGGCAGAGGCTGGGAACAACCCTACCCAGGGGGATGGAGACCTGTTTGGATCCGACGATCCGAATGCTATGGAGATTGGTTGAGTCTAATCACCCGATGTGTAATCTATATACTAGTCTACCCGTCTTCACTATGCTCACAACGGCTGCGACAATCATTGGATATTTGCACTGAAATCAAGCTTGAATACGAACATGAATCTACCTAGGGACAAACGACCTATCTTGCTCACGATGGAGACAACACTACGAGTCCTGCCTGCATCACGAGTGGGGCATATACGATGCAAACAAACGGCGCGAACCAGACGCCCAACACTTGCCAGTTCCACACCGCTCTCTCGACTTCTTTTGGCAAAAGAAGCCAACCCCAGGCAAGTAGCCAGTATGCTGCGTAGACTGCCAACCGGGAGGGTTGGCTAAAGAGTACGTTCGATGTTCGTGAGGGCCGGGATGGGACACGACTGCAAATGAGTGGAATGCCGAGAGTGCCAGCGAGTGTGGCTGCGAGCGAAAAATTAAGAAGGGACGTTATGGAAATGACTATCGATGCCAAACAGAGATTGAAGGATTTCAGAAGCATCGAGAACGGGGCTGTGTGGGGTGGGTGTGACGGTACAAATGCAATGAGAGCCGGGGAAATGATGCTAAACGCCAGGAGTAGAATCCGGGAAGAGATCTGAAGAGGCCAGCGCGGTAATGAGCGGGGTACGAGTATGCAAAAAGTGAACATACTGTTTGGAACCATGACATGTTGGTTATGGCGAATGCCAGCAGACCGATGGCATGCGTCACGAGGATTGTGATAATCGCAGGCAACACAGGCCTTCGCCTTGGTCGCCACGTCAGTTGAACTGTCGAACCAGTCGTACTTGCAGCAGTCCCAGCTTTCCCATCTTGCCCTTGCAACCCACTGGGAGACTCTTGCACCCGGCCTGCCTCTACCCACTGCCCAAGTCCCCAAAGCAGCATTGCAACTCCGACCAACACAGCACTGGGGAGAAACATTCCGATCTTCATAAAAGTCCCCGGGGTGGTGAGCAGATAGAAAAAGAAGGAAGCGTGGAGACGTTCGAGAAGATTGTTCGATGTGCGGAGAGTCGACTCGATTATTCTGACGAAGTATGACTACAAGCAAGGCATGATATCAGGGAATACCAACCTGCCAAGAGCAAAGAACCCGTGGGGACCATCGGCTGGAACAGCATACAGAGTAATTGCATCAATTCGGAATCTGTGTTGAACAGTTTAGTTGATTAATCGTATAGTTGTTTGGTGTTTGTCACTCGCCGATGAAACAATCCATGTGGCCCACTCGGTCTTCCTCTTGCTTGATAACTAACATGCCTCTTCACATTCCTCGCTCGGTACTCAAAGTCCCTCAGCTGTGGGCTGCGCTTCATGAACTCTGGCGCATTTGCTAGGAGACTGCTCTGAGGTGCATCGTGTGCTTCGAGGTGGTCATAGAGAACGAGTGGGACACCGCCTGTGTAATGAGAGATAAGACGAAGCGAATTTATTAGGTCTTGGTTCGGTAGTCGGCCATTGAGACCCTCTGCGCGTGGACGGGGTATCGATTTAACTTTCAAGGGTCGACAATAATGAAGACCGACCAAAGAACACGCCAAGGTGAGAGAATGAGTGTCCACTGTAATCAATGTTAAGGGCATTCCAAATGACGCCGGAGTTGAGCTCTAGGAGATCGGTGTCGAGATCTGTATGATCATGTTAGTAGGATAAAGCTGAAGAAAGTGAGCCTGACTCTGTGGTATCGTGCCATGGTATGCATTCAGCCAGGCGTATGTGCCATCAAGATAGTTATCGCCTATCACAAAGATAATATCCTTTGCCCAGAGCGAGTAATCTGACGTGGATCAAACAATTGCTCAAGGGATCACTGGGACGTACATACTTTTCAAGAAACCAGCAAGCGCCATCACCGTCGCAATGCCTCGCAGGTTGTAGGGTTCTTCGCGGACCTCACTGAGGAGTGATGCGCTGATGACAATAGCTTCAGAGCCTGAGGCCCGGGGCGAGTTCATGAGGGCATAAGCATTGACACCGGAAACGTTCTGTCCGTAGCTCATGCATAAGATACATCAAACCGAAGCTGATGACAAGTACGTACGCCGGAGGGGGTCATGAACGTATAATTTTGAGTTGCAGCAGCGAGGCCAAGTTGTGCAAATTCGTCACGAACGAAGGTAGCTCTCCTGTTTGATACATCAGTATCCTATAGTTGTTTAACAGGAGTTTGATGATCTCACTGCTCACTCGTGGCATTTCTATCACGGAGGCCCTCCAGATGATGCAGATATAAGTCCGCCTGGTGTACGTCTTGCCAATTCCAGTTGGTATTAACCTACGCACGGACTCAGGGTGTGTAATGCCTTGCCTTCGATGCCAAGGGACGCACCTGGGCCGGTTGTAACGCATTTTCGTCGATGTAAACCCCCTGAGACAGGGGTGGAATCGGGATGAGGGCCATCCATAGGTAGCCCGCTGCAAGCAAAGCGGTCCTGAACGATAGCACGGAAGCTCGTCAACGCGATGGAAGCAGAGCGAGGACAGGCACAGACGTGATCTTTGGGAGGTGGCGATAGACGAGGCCTGCAGCGTGCTTCCGTCGCCGTAGTCGAACCGCGTTCGCGTTCTGTCGTGGTCGCCTGAACAAATTCAGTATTCGGTCCATGTTCGTGTCCGTTTGGTGGCCTGACTCAAGCGCGTGTAATAGCTCGGCTGGTGAGCAGTCGGGATTCGGAAGCCTATCAGGGTCTCCACTTGGACCCTCTCCGCATTCTCTTTCCCTGACCTGACACCGGCGACGGGCACCGTGCAACTTCCACCATGCCAACAAAACGCAAGCGCAGAGCTTCCCCTGCACCCAAGGGTCTCGCCGCCGGCGAACAGCTCAAACGAGCCAAGCTTGCGGCGGCCGACGCCTCGACTTGGGGCTGGGTCAGTACCGAGGTCTCGGACGCATCCCAGATCACCCTCGAGCACCGTCTCATGACTTGTGGTCTGTCAAAACGCAACAAGAACCCGTTTTGCGGTGGCAGACGCGCGTTAATGTCCGCCAAGTCTTTCCCTGCGCTTGCTGACAAAACCTCGACTGCCGTCGCCGATGGTGAACTCGAGAGCGATATCATTGTCGTCTCCGATGACGAATCATCACCTTGTAACAAGAAACTGTGCAAGAACAATCCCAACTGCTTGAACTACCTCGGTCAGCATCAGTGGGAGGACGAAGGTAAGCCGCGTCCAGTGAGCGCGTTTAAAGAGTTCTTCATAATCCCGGACGTGTGTTTCATGCAGAAACAGCCAGACAACTGTTTATCAAGGCTTCGGATCTCGGCACCAACCCGATCCTCAACTCGCGTGACCCCGAATTACCTGTTGGCTTGAAGGCAGGTCATGGTCTCTTCTTGCGGTATTCTGCAAATCATCTACATCCACGTCGGGCAGAATCTTGGCGCAACCTGCTACGCAAACGCTTTCCTCCAAGTATGATCCTCAGTGATGTTCTGGATGTATTCGCTTATGGAGTTTTGGAGGTCTGGTTCCGGGATCTAGCGTTTCGACGTGCAGTCTACCAATGTCAACCATCCCAGGATACCGAGAATGCTTTTGAGGTTTGTCCCTGTATGCAATCTCGATTCAAACCTGGCTGACATACCCACAGGACTCTCCCATATTCCAGCTCCAAGTGACGTTCGCTGCCCTTCAGGAGAGCACTCAAAATGTATACAATCCAGCCAGGTTTGCAGAGAGCCTCAAACTGTCTACGTCCGAGCAGCAGGATGCACAAGAGTTAGCACTTCCCCAAGAGCCGCACGTCGCCCGCTGAACAATTTTTCGGCAGATTTTCAAAACTTTTCATGTCACACCTTGACAACGAATTCCAGAAGCAGCTCACCCCATCGCTCCGGACGCTCATATCTAACCAAGCAGGTCGTATTATCCTCGTCACCGCCGTCCCGCTCACATTCGTAACAGTTTCAAGGGGAATTGGTATATGGAACGCTTTGTCACAGTTGCCACAGCAAATCCGAGCGTACATCTGATTTTCTCGAACTCGAGATCAATATAGAGGTGACCGTACACTTCTCTAGCAAACAATCATTCGACCTAATAACCATCTTAGAATAATGCAAGACTTGAAGATCGTGTAGCTGCTCTCCTGCAGAACGAGAAACTCACGGGTGACAACAGGTAGAGACTTTTGTTTTTTATACTACACAGTTCTTCCGAATTATGGTAATCCAACACCCTAGATATTCTTGCTCAAACTGTGCCTCGCTTCAGGACGCCACCCGCTATACCGAATTACGTTCACTCCCTCCGGTCCTTCATTTTTCTCTCCTCCGTTTCGTTTACGATTTTGACTCGATGGAGAGGAAAAAATCCAAACATAATTTGCTATTCCCCACGGTGCTGGATATGACCAAGTTCGTCAAAGCCGGAAGGAACGCAGGTGGTGTCGAGGGCACAGCAAATATCTATGAGCTGAGAGGGGTGCTACTGCACAAAGGACCGAGTGCTTATCACGGACACTATGAGGCTCAGGTCCTGGATATCGCGTGAGTTTGACTAATGGTCTCACGAATTCGCTGATACACTGGTATGTAGCTCGGGCACATGGTTCCAGTTCGACGACGAAGTTGTGACGAAGATAGATTTCTTGGGGGAGAAGAGATATACTGGCAAGGAAGTAGTGGATGTGCTGAATGACAGTTCGAAAAAGTGCGTATTCGTTCTTGAATATGGCTTGGGTTTCCTCATGTCTGTTTCCTGATCCTGGTGTTAGGGGTGCGGGACAACCCCGCGCTCGTTCCGCGAAGAAGCGAAGGATTGACGACAGTGATGATGAGATTGTCGAGTACGTGATTAGTCCCCCATCATCAAGAGTCCCTTTCCATTTCATCTTATTTGTGACCCTCACATCTCTCAGATTGCCGCCCTCTACGGAAGCCCAGGTTTCCTTGCCTGGTAAGGCCCCGGAAGGGTGCGTAATGCATGAAAATCGGTGCCATATGATGCGCTCAGCTATTTGATTTTGTCAAAATAGCGATGTCTTCTCGTCGAAAGACGCCTATATGCTTATCTATGCTCGGAAGGAAAAAGAGCCGTTGACCGTCGGCCATGCGCACACCCCAAATCTTGCCGAGAGCACCCCCGATCCCAATTCTTCTTCCACCATTATTAATGGCGCCTCTAGGCCCTGCGTCAACTCCCAAATTGCCTCGGACCCGGTTGTCCTCGTTCCGCCTCAACGTGCACGAGACGTGGTCGAAACTCTTAATGCAAGGCATGACGAAGCCTACGAACTCTACTCCAGAAGGTCAGTCCCCCAGATTTTAATTTCCCACACTGGTATGGAGATTCAAGATCTCAAACCAGAGAAAAGGAAGTTAAGGAACACTTCGTGGATTTGAGAGAATGGATGCGAAGTGTATATATGCACTGGCATGTTGCGTCTGTCGAAGAGGTACGAGGATCACCCTAGCGGAAGCATCTGGGGGTGAGATACGTCATTTGATTTAGGATTTCCTAATTTGTCGTTTTTAGGACGCCGTGGTGGTTGCTCGAGAAGCGCTTGAAAATTGGCTGGCAAAGCCACTAATGAAGCCCGAAGAGCACAAGTCGCGCTCCCAATTCGCTTTAGGGGATGCCGGGACTGAAGCATTCCCAACACCTGACATCCTGTGCAGTCATGGTGTGCTCCATCCGCACAAGGCCAGTAACATGAAGCGGATGTCGAAAGTAAGTGAGAACCCTCGCCGTTCGTTATGATTCACCAAGAATCTTATCCAGAAAGCTTACGAGGAACTCGTTCGTCGTGAGGATATCGGATCTGTGCGTAGCCCGCAAGAGGTCTGTGAAATTTGTGTCAAGGAGTCTTTCACAGGTGAGTTGCAGGGTCATGTTCCGACCTCGCCACCTCACCCTCGTTTTCACAGAGCGACTTTACCAGATCGAGCATCCACGTTTAGTCGCCCAGTTCGACGAGATCTGCGATGTGCAGCAAGGGGAGTTTGGATACTGGATTTCCAAAGCCTGGCTAAAAGGTATTCCCACTCGTTTCGTCACCATCAATCTACGCCACTCGCAGAGATTCACGCGCCCGTATGACATGCGTAGGTTGGAGACTTCAGAAGCCTAGGATGCATGTCCCACTGCATGGTGATCCCTCTCCCGACTCGGCGGAATTTCGTGGTCATGTGCGTTGTGAACACGATCAGCTATCGCTCGTGTCAACTGCCCGTCGAAGCATATCCTCTCAGGTGAGCAGTGGGGTCGATCAAAATAGGGAATTGGCTGCGGGGCGTGGGGATTGACAAGTATCCGTGTTGATTTCTGATCAGGCATGTGAGATCCTCAGGAAGTTGTTCCCCGATTGGGACCCGCTATCAACCAACCAGGAGCCTTGCGCAATTTGTGAGGCATACATCCATAGCACGAAAGAGGACAAACGCGAGTTGCGGAAAAAGGCAGAAGATGAGAAGGTGAGTTCATCACCGTATCTAGTTGACCAGCCTGGTGTTTGTCTTCAATTTCATGAGCTCATTGTTGTAACGCCCAACAGGCACGATTACGACATATGCATGATAATGCGTTAATAGGAAATACCCTCTTACTCGAAAACGTTCCATGTGCTGTTCTTCCAGCTGACTTTGTCCGAATATGGAGAAAGTGGCTCAGTCGACCAGCCGAAATCCCTCGTCCGGATGAAGTCGACACTTCACCACTCTTTTGCCAGCATGACCATCTGGTGTTCGACCCTAACGCGCCAAACGATTGGGACACCGATCTTGCACTCATCCAAATGAGAGAATGGCTTGTGTTACAGGAGCTGTAGGTTTCTATCGCTTATACAACGTTCTTCCCACCTCATGGCCTGAATGGCTGCCACCACGTATGCACGCTGACACACGGTTGCAACAGATACAGTTGTGGACCCGTGGTTGCCATTGAGAAAAATTTCGTCGAAGACTCGGTGGGCGTATTGGATACGAGATTCGTGCATGATACGCCTGTCTGTCACGATTGCCGTCTGAAACGGTAAGTTGGCGCAACGCCTCGAGTTTGCGTATTAGCGCAGGGTTGATTGAATGCCAAAACCCCGTTCCCCTACGCCTATATATACCATCATTTATTAGTTTTCTGACAGCACGTTCCATTTTGTATCACCTAGGCGCCGCGATTACAACCTCACCGACATCACCGTGCGATTCTTGAGTTCGAAACCTGTTACCGGCGGTGAACACGACGAGGGTCTGCCACAACGCGGCAGCCAACACACGAAACAAGAGTCTGGACTTCGTACGACAGGTGGAACGAGGCAGTCTAAACGCATTCGTCAAGGTAGGGACAGAAGAGAGAACACGCGGTTGAAGATATCCAAGTCGACGACTGTCAAGGACATCAAAATTAAGGTCCGTTGCCCCCCTCCTCACACGCACTTATTTCTGTCCCGTCTCTTTTCATGGAAACGAAAACGTGTTCGGTTTTTTTGATTTTTTCGTGTTTGCGTTTAGCTGCACGAATCGCTCAAGATCCCGACGATCTGTCAGAGATTGTTTTACAAGGATCAGGAACTCGAGGATAACACGGTCACAGTCGAATCACTCGGTATCCTGATGAACGATACCCTTGACCTTCGGGAGGAAGCTGAGAATGAAGATAATCTCCTGAACAGTCCGGATGGGCGTGCGAGCAAGCGACGAAAGGAGGAGAAAGGATTTGACGGAACCTTGTTGGCAGCATCGGTGTCTTACGCAAGCCTTTCCGCTGACACTGGTACAAGCTCCGAAGGCGAAGGGCATGAGTAGGCCACTTGGGGCCATGTCCCGTCTGTACGTATGAAAACCTCTCGGACAACGTCTTCTGTGACTTGTGCGGGCTGAAAGTGGATGCAGCTTGAGGAGTGTCCTTTTGGTATCACATACGAGTACAGATAATGCTTAATTGACCCTGATTTTTCTTTTTCTCTCTTTTTTTACAGCTAAGATTGCATGGGAGGAAACAAGAAAAAGAAGGAAAGAACAAGGAAAGAAAAAAAAAATGCAGCATTTCTAGATTGATGAGACAAACCACCAAAAAGAGGAGAAACCCAAGCAGTAACAAACACTAAATGCCCAAACCAGTATGACACCGTGTGACGCGAATTACCGTGTCAAATGTCACGGAATTGGATTGAAGTCCGCTAAAGGAACGGCAGGAATGACAGTACCCGTCGAGCTCGTCAGACTTGAAGGAAATGATGCCAAAGAGGCGAGACTCGTTGAACGTGGCCGTGTGATATCCACAGGCATGATTTGTTGTGTGGGATCAAGCGTTGGAGCAGGTGGACTTACTGGCGCACGAGTCTGTTGCTGGAGAAGCGAACTGGCCGTTATCAACACATCCACTTCGCTGGACAAAGGTCCTGTAATCTCGACAGCTTGTGCGACAGCAGACTGCGTCGCTACAGACACTTCGTTCACAGTCACTTGAGTGGCTGCGGGTGGCGGAGGCGGCAGGCCAGCCGATAACTGATTAGCCACAGCGGCGGATCGATCGGCAGCTACTTGTCGAGCCGCCTGCAACACAACCTGCTGTGCAGCCACGGCCAAGACATTTGTTTGCAGTGGTGTATCGGAACGCTGCCCGGATACCTCTTGGTCGAATGCCTGCGCAGTGACCGTCAGCACATGCTGTTGCTTTGCAAGCGCCTGCAGTTCCGGAACATGTTCGTTGGCGGCTGTCGATGCAATGACCTGAGATTGAGCTTCCTGGGCAACGCGTTGAGCAGCTGTTGTCAGCACCTGCATGACCTGAGCGTCATGACTCGCAGCCGGGGGAGCGATGGCTGATGTCGTTGCCGATCTCAGCGACCTGGAATGATGCTTTCCGTGAGGGAGGTGGCAAGGACATCAATGCAGACTGACCTAGGCGGCGTTACCTGAGGGACACTGAGATCGCTGGATATACGTCTGGCCCTGTGAACGTCGCCATTCATGGAGCTTCGCCTGGGAGCGGGGAAGGAACCGTCGAGAGTGGAAACCGGGGCAATACTCAAGTGGAAGCATTGTGAGAGTTGCTCTTCGACACTGTCTTGAATGTACTGCGAGAGGCGTCAAGCGCTGATAACATCTGTCGAAATAGAAACCTACTCTAGCCACCACCGTAATCTCACAACTTTCGGCACCAGGCGGCGGTGTTCCTTGCAAAACGTCATCCTCCCATGATAGCCATGATGGAAGAGACGGGGAACTGTAAGAGACTTGTAGGTTTGTCCGCGATGCTTGCGGATCCCAGATACGAGGTGCCCAACTCCACCGTAGTCCTACATATGCCACGCTTGGTGGCGAACCTGCAACCCGGCGATAAAATGGTCGGAACGTCCATCCCCCATCCAATAGTTTCTTTGCATCTATATTCCAGATGTGGTTGCCTTTTGACTTTGTCTTTTTTCCTTCTTCGTTAAAGCGAGAGATGTACGGTTGGTTCCAAAGATAGGTTCGAATCTATGATGATCTCAGGGTGAGTGCTCGGCTCGGGTCAACGTTAGAGATAGGCTAACTTTTTTCATGGGAATTTTGTCTTCCGGATAGCCTTGCCGAGCGAGCTGCAGAACCCAAATCAATGAGGGATCCACTCGTCCGAATAGGTTGGGATGCTTGCCTCCTCCAAGAATGCATTAGTAAACGCTTGTATCCGGAATTTGAACGGGCGAAAGTCAGGGGACTCGTCTAAGCGTTGCATCTTTTTAGCCATCAACGTTTGGTGTATCGGTTCCCCTTTCGCGTCTGTCGCTTCCACTGCAAACTCGGTGCGTCAGCTGTGCAAACCATCCGTACCTGTAAGCTTACAATTGGAGCACACGTTATTCAAAAATTCGAAAAAGATACGATCTACTTCCGCACGGTACTCCTGCGGCACCTCATTTGCATGGTTCGAAGTAGTCAGGTTCTCCACAGATTTTCGCGTTGGCAACGCACTCGAACGGGTGTTATGAACGGCGACAGGTCGGGATGCCTGAGCCGCCTGGGGGGAAATTCCCAGGTTGTTGCCGGAAGATGACTCGGGGCTCTGCGACTGCGAGCAATCCCCACCGTCTGACTCCAGATCGATCTCCCCATCCTGAGACGACGTGGGGCTATCGGCGGCCGGTCTGGGGGCCAGCGTGGAGAGAGAAGGCTGGAGAAAATCAAGTGCTTCATTGACGGGCGGCACGTCAGGGAAACCAAAAGCAAAGGAGCTGTTCGTAAATGAACCTGATCGTGAAACTCGGCCAATTGGCGGGCTGATACCTGGCGGTCCTACCGTGATCGGGCGTGATTGAGAAGATGCAGCAGTAGTAAATGTTCCAGTTGACGAGAATGGCAAGGGGGATAAACCTGCGCTTGTGCTGGGTATAGATTGAAAACTAATGCCAGTGATGAGTGAGCTTCCCGAGAGCGAGTGTTGATGAGTCCTTGGTGGTATGGTTGCAGCTGTTCCGTCCGACCACGATGTTTGAACTTGCTGCGGAAAATGGCCAGGATGAACGGTCGATGAGAGAGGAGAGGTGGAAATGAAGTCTGCGGACGTGGTCGGGGCTGAGGTAGCTGGAATAGAGAATCCCATTGCTGGTACGGATGGTGGCGTTGGTTGATGCGAAAGCACGTTGAAAGCGGTGTGCGACAAACCTGCGGAACTCGTCGGGCGCGAAGCAGGCTCGATAGGAGGGTTGTGTGGGACAAACGGGAAGGACGGGGGTGTCGTCGCCGGCTGAGGGATGATGTGGAGTGCATCCTCCTGGGGCTCCATTTTGAGGGCCTTGATAGCGCGATCACCTGCCATGGACGATGCACAACGCTTGCGGGACAAATCGGAGGTGTCTGACAGGGTTTGTGGGTCGACGGCGGCGAGGTCTGGGAGGGCGGAAAAGTGCAAGAGGGCCTGGCCGGTGTCGTGTACGGTGGTCGCTGGCGGGTAGCGGGTCGGGGAGGAAACGCCTGCGGTGGGACCGGGTATTGAGAGGCCGGAGAAACGCCTGGGGGAAGATCTCCGGGAGGCGGGTGGCTGGTCGGTTATCTGTGTGGCAGCAATGAGTTCAGAGACCAGAGCGATGGTCTTTTTGAGCTCGTCGATCCGGGCGTTTGCCTCCAAGCCCTGCCCCATGGAGCATGCGGTACTCGCGGAGTGGGCCGTATGCGCAATGCTGAGTGGCACAGCAATCTGAGCGAGGGCCCAAGATGGAGAGCACCCGGTGGAACTTACTTCTTGAGCATATCGCCGACGACCATGAGGTGGGGGTCGCCGGGGGTGTCCGGGGAGTCTCGTCCGTCGATGCGGGTGTCGAGCACGTCCGGGGTCTGGAGGAGGAAGGCGGGCTCCTGGGGCGGGGGTGCGGGTGCAGGTGCGAGGGGCGAGAAGGCCATATCGGATGCGGCGGAGACGAGGGTGGCGGCGGTGTCGATGGCGGACACGGGGGTGAGGAGGGCCATTGGGGGGGCGGGGGCGGGGAGGGCGAAGGTTGGGAGCTGGCGGAGGGCGGGGTCGTGGGGGGAGGAGGAGGAGGAGGAGGAGGAGGGCTGTGGAGGGGGAGCAGGGAATCGGGGGGGGAAATCAGATATAAAGGGGGGAGGGGGTGCGCGAGCGGAGGGGGGGGGGTCCATGCGGGGATCGGGTGGTGCGCAGGAGAGCGTCGAGGACCGGACGAGGACGAGGACATGCAACTCGCCTGCAGGTTCGATTTTGGTCACATAAATTCTGTCACAGGCACAAAATCAAGCATCTGCATCAAAATTGAATACTTTTTCCCAATCAACTTTGCCCGACCCTTTTCCCATTTCTGGCATTTTCATGTCATATTGAATATTATGTAATCTCTCCCATTTCCACTCCCTCGGAAGCCAATCCGCCACGTCGACGGCTCGATCTAGTCTTATTCGCCCCCTCAGATGAGCCCGCCGCCTCGCCCGTTCCACGCTGCACGCTGCCCAACCCCCTCGCCACCCCCGGTTGCCATCCTCAGTACCGTCGTCCCCGCCCAGGCGACCGCGACCGCTCCCGATCCCGTCGTCGATCGCTGCCAACCCGTCAGCACCGCGCCGCACACGCACACACATCAGCCACTCACTCGTACCGCGAAGACGCATGCCGCTCGTACCCTCTCTCACGCTCCCGGTCCCGATCGTCACGTGAACCCCGGTGAGGCTCACTTCCTGTCCGTGCCGACCCACTCCCTGCCCCCCCTGATGGGGCACCCGAAGACACGGGCGCCAGCTTGCGCTTCTCTCGGTCCTCCCGGAATTTGGAAAGCATGTTGCGCAGCTCGTGGTAGCCCAGATGCATCTGTCGTCATGTGTCATCACGCACACATCATGCCATCCGTCATGCCGCATACCTTGCCCCCAAAGTGGTCGGCCAGCCGCCGATCGGAGTCCAGCACGGACAGATAGGCACCGCAGACATCACACACACGAAGCTTTTGATGCCCAGAAGCGCCGGACGTGTCCGTCAGCTGCTGAAGCTCCCGCTGCACACCCACATCCATCAGTTCCCACGTCCACACCAGCCGCGTCATCACCCACCTCCTTTTCCGCCTTTTCGCTCTTCAGCGCTTCAATCGCGGCCATCTCTCGCATCGACTCCTCCACCTTGCCTTGTTCACCTGTGAGAAACACGAGTCAGCGTCCCCTTTTATCCCTCCATCAGTGTGACCAACCCAGGGTCTCGATCTTCTCCGTTCCACCCTGAATCGCCAACTCAATCTCTGCAATTTCCCTCATCAAATTCGTCGTCTTCGCATTTTCCTCAGGCGTCTTTTCAAGTCTGCGGTGGGCAGCCCTGATTCGCCTGTCACATTCATCCACGAACGCAAAGATGTTCGACTCATATTCCATTTGAAATCTCGCAAAAACGGGGTCATTCGGATTCGCCTCGCGTGCCTGCAGAAATTCAGTCTTGAGTCGTTCCGTGTGCGATTTCGGACATGCGCCCAGGTCCATTTTCTATATACTCGTTTATTACCTCGTCCTGTCAATCTAGAATGCGGCTTACGCACCGTATTCGTGAACAATGCATGTGGGCACGTCCCGCACAGAAAGTTCCGGCAAACCTTTTCGTCGGACCATACCAAATTGGCGTTGGCGACGCCCATCGCTTCTGGCCCCATCATTTGCTGTGGGCGTGTTATGAATGTCCACACGGTGGCAGCACACGACATACCTCCAAGAGCTTCCTCTGCATCTCGGCGAGACGTCCCATTTTGGCTGAATTAACCGTATTCCTGGAGCGCACGGGCTGCTAAGGGTACGCGGTGGTGCAAATTGAACAGTGTATTTGTCCTTGTGTAGCAAGACCTTTGGAAAGAAACATGCGTAAACAACCCACGCCGCTGCCTCTGAAGACGTGCGTACTCGTACTTACTCCTCTACCATTTCCTCCCAGACGGACGCCGCCTCGCCGGAACGAACCACTCACTTGAATGTGAGACACCCACCCGGATATCCGAGTACGACGAATCACTATCCTCGCATCTGGCACGCCACGGCCGCCTTCCTGTATATCATTGGTAGTATGAATGCGTTCAAGGCCCGCGGCCGGGTCTTAACCTGGTTGATAACCATGGACATTACAACTATCACACCACCGATCGCCAATCACATACGTAGAATAACAACATATTATGAGCAGTAGTGACACAGACCAATGTGCTGTATTAGGTAGGTATACATGCATGGAACATGATGGAATGATAGGTAGCATGGTGATAATTGATGATGTGGTAACAAAAATGACACAGTGCAACGTGGTGAGAATCATTGTTGGTTATTGAATGCTGACTTAGCTTGCGTGTCCACGACCACGCCCACGGCCTCGACCGTGACCTCGACCGCGGCCGCGTCCTCGCACTTTGCCACGTTCTCCATTTTCAGCCGGTCGCCAGGATGGACCAACGATGCCAACAGGTGCTTCGTTTGACAAAAGTTGCGACTGGGCAGTGCGGTGTATACTGGTCTTGGAACGATGAATTCCCCGTGCCGTCGGATAAATACCTTCTCGGGAGCCCGGCGATCCGTGCAGAGGCTGGACTGTGCTAGCCGAAGGACCGCTTTCCTTGGTGGGTACTCTGGGAGTGGGTGGGGGTGTGAAGCCGCCGTAACTCATCAAAAGGTTTTGAATTTCTGTGCACTTGATCCTGTCGTTACCCATCTTATTCAGTAACCTCTGCTTGCCTTCGAGGGACGTGATCTCCGTCCAGATGTGGCCAATATCTTGGGTCGTCGCAAGGCCTCTACCAAGAATCATCCGCACTACTTCAGGTTCGGCGGAGTCCAATGCAATGGAAAGAAGCGATTTTGGAGGCGAGAGGTCATAGATAGCATTATGATCTTCCTGCTTAGGGTCATATGACTCAAAGAAATGTTTGAGGATCTGGATGTGGCCATGCTGTAGAGCGATATGGAATGCTGTCAGTCCAAACGAATTACGTTCCTCAGGATCAGCACCTAAGGGACAAGCGTCAGGATTTGCTACCATCCAACGGTCATTAAAACTGCGTGGGCTCACTGTGTGCATCAAGCCATTCGACCAACTCGGCATCACCATTTTGCGCAGCAATATGCGAGAGCGTCTCCATTGGGTCGGCCGGGTGTACTGCGACGTAATTCTCGCAGCCCATCTTGATTTCCCCGCCGGCAGGATCGACTTGATCTTCCCACACGCCTCTCCTGACCTTGGAAGCCTCTCCAGAGCGCGCAGCAGCAAATGTGGCCGATCGCAAGGCCTGAACACGTTGCTGCTGGAGCTGTGCCGTCTCGGCTGCCCTTTTGCGCTGGCTCTCGGTTTCTTCTTTCTTGAAAGCTGCCTTCGCTCGCTGCCGTTCCCCGGCCTCTTTACGTTCTAACTTGGTTGATCAGCACTTCATGTGACGTGAGGGACGGCTAGCGACGCACCTTTTTCACGCATTCGCGCTTCGAATGCCTTGCGTTCTGCCTTTTGTTGGGCCCTGCGGGCTTCTGCTCGTTCTCTGTCCTCCCTCGTACGTTTTAGGCGAGCTTCATACTCTTCCTGAGTCTCAGGGGCTTTGGGGGGACGACGACGGTGTGTGTCGTCTATGGGTGGTGGTTGACACCAAACGTGAGTCAAGATCAGCATGACAGGACATGACAGGCATACGGGTACGAGTGTAACCGCGCCCAGTGCGACCGCTCAGCACCTCTTCGAAGAGGAACCTGATAAATTGAATGTGCTAACCCTGTAGCGAAGCAAGGTTATACGTACCTAAAGAACCTCAGACGTTCCTCGTCGGACTCGTACTCCTCATCGTCAAAGTCAAAGTCGTCATCATCATAGTCGTCGAAGTAGTCGTCGTAGTCGTCGTCACTGTCGTGCATGTGCCCGCATGGGCAATAGGAAAGTGGCTCAGAAGGCGTGTGATGTGCCTCAAGCACCGTATATGCTTCGCTAAGCTGCTGGAACTGTGCGGTAGCCTCTGCGTTCCCCTGGTTCTTGTCCGGGTGCGTACGAAGGGCCAACTGGGTGTCCCCATCGGTGAACGCGTGGTAAAACAGGCGGAACACCCACCTGTTTGTATGCTGATCGGACCTGGTCCATCGACGCCCCCTGTAAATGTGCTGAGGACACGACTCCCCAGCCAACGATGGTCACTGTATTTTCCTACCTGCTCAAGCCCAAGGACAGCATACGCGCCGCTCACGGAGGACTGCTTGACCATGCTGGCAAAGTTGGCACGAAGAAAAAAAGGCGCGCGACGCGACTGCGACCCGCCACTCAATTAGCTACGGCATTGGCTGGATGAGGCCATGCGCGCGTTTGCCGGACAGCGCGACTCTCGTTCCCTCCACCATGTCTGCGCCCGTATCCCAGACACCACCGACCGAACAACCCATCGCGTCGCCCATCCCCGTACCAACCCAGGAACCCACACAGGGTGCCTCCATGTTCGCCAGCATCTTCGGTGACAAGTGCGTCGTGCGCTCATTCTGGCCATGACGAACCCCGAGCTCATAACTCAAACAAAAAGTGTAGCCCGTATTTTCAAGCAGGTTTTGGGCTCATGGTACTTTGAAACATACGCGGCGTGTTTCTTCACGTTCACATTAATTTCGTCCTAGGGAGTTGGGGTGGGCCTGACGGCTCTTCGTCAGGGCCTTGTCCTTGGCTCGACTGCGCTCCGTCGCCGCATGCTCGTTTCCCTCGAGATGAACAATAAAGACCATTCATATGAATGGTTCCTGGCATGGATGGCCCACAACGCGAGCGCGAGCACCTCGTCACACGGGCGTGCCGCACAGGCCTGGCTGCGCAGTCACCAACTCAGTGTCGAGACGGCGTTCGAGCAGAGGAGCAACGGAAGCTCCTCGGCATTATTCAGGCTCGTGGCGGGCCCCGGAATCCATTGGTTCAAGTACCGCGGAGCATGGATACAGGTTCGTTGCCATTGATCCTTTCCTCGGAGAGTAAAAGCCGATTGGATCCGTTGAATTGACGAGTGATTCCTGAAGATGAAACGCGAACGTGAAACGCGCTCCATGCAGCTCATGTCTGGCACTCCATGGGAGACGGTAACATTGACAACACTCTCACGGGATAGACATCTCTTTCCACAGCTTCTTACGGATGCTCGGGATCTTGCCTTAAAAGGTCAAGAAGGTAAACTCGTCATTCGCACCACATGGGGTATCGAGTGGAAGCAGTTTGGTCAGCCACGGAGGAAGCGTCCGCTGCAGAGTGTAGTGCTAGACACGGGCGTGAGCGAAAAAATTGAATGCGACGTTCGTGCTTTCTTGGAGCGCCGACAGTGGTATGCCGACCGAGGTGGGTGTAGTTCCTCCACCAAGCCACAAAGATTAAAGTTGGTATCCAGGCATACCATACAGGCGTGGATACCTTCTCCACGGACCTCCAGGATCCGGAAAGACTTCATTCATTCAGGCACTTGCTGGCTTACTGTCTTATGATATTTGTCTCTTGAACCTCTCTGAACGTGGCCTTGCGGATGACAAGTTGATCCACCTTCTGTCTAACGCTCCGGAACGCAGTTTCATTCTCATTGAAGATGTGGACGCTGCTTTCAACAAGCGGGTACGAATGAGCGACGACGGGTAAGTCCTTTACAATTTCCCAGACGACGCATATAGACTTCTCGGTAGGTACCAGTCCTCGATCACGTTCTCGGGCTTTCTGAATGCACTGGATGGCGTCGCATCGGGAGAGGAACGAATCATCTTTATGACGACGAACCACTTGGAGAAACTCGACCCAGCACTCATCCGGCCAGGTCGTGTCGACCTTAACGTGTTGGTTGATGATGCCTCGCCGACCCAAGCAAGGACACTGTTTACCCGTTTTTACGGTGAAAGTGATGAGGCGTCAAAAGAAGATGTTGAACGCATGGGACGACAACTAGAGGATGTTACAGCGACCGAAATGCACCACGGGCGCCGGATAAGCATGGCTGCTCTCCAGGGCCTATTCATCCGGAGCGATGCCAAGGAAGCCATGGCAGAGTGCCGCGAGTTATTCGTGGACAGACGGACATGACAGACGGCTGGTATATAGTATGCACACGCCCTCGTGTACTACTGACCCGGGCGTCGAAATGGACCAAAAAAATTAAAACGTAGGCTTGCGTTTTCGCCCAGTATATTTTGAGTCTCGCGGAACACCTTCCTTCCCCCTTTGACGATATAGCTGTAAAGCAACGTGATTTCAGTGCAGGACAGCGGAAGGATCGAAAGACGCACTTCCTTCTTTTTCAATATCCAATCCCTGTCCTTCACAGTCTTCCGCTTCCCACCACGGTCGCGCTTCCTTTCCTTTTCCCTTCTCCTCTCAAACGGCACTCGCTCTTCCTCGATTTCTAGACCATCTGGTAACTGCTGTTGCTGATCACCTCCACTACCGACAAACAAGCACAGGAACACCTTTTTCGCCTTTTTCGAATTCGGATAGTCAACGACGACACCGCCACCAAACCCTGCTTTTTGTGCTATGGAAGTGATGAGTTGTACTTGGTCGTCTGAGGAAGGGTAGAACTGGAGTACGGCGCGTGAAGGGTTGCGTAGGGCGGAATAAAGCGTCGTGAAGAACCGATTGAGACGATGCGGCGGTGACGACGTTGGATGGGATGTTTCTGCGTTCAACAACCATTGAAGAACGGATATACTGTAGTGATAAATCGTTTGCACGAGGCTCTAGGGCGAGGGAATGGTGACATGCACGTTACCTGATTGCTGCGTCAAAGCTCCCCGGGCGGAATCCAAACCCCTGACCGATATCTTGCAGAAACAGGTCACCTTCCACCTCTCTTTCCAGGGCCACCTCTGGACTCGGGAGCGTCGAATCTCGGGTCCTGTATATCGGGCACTTGGATTGACTCACCGAGCATACTCGGGGCGATATCCACCCCCGCCCAGATATATCCTTCCTCATCGAGTATCTCTCCCGATAATCCAGACCCACATCCAATGTCGAGGAGGAATGCGGGTTGATCTGGTGGGAGATTGAGGAGCTCCAACGCTCGGTAGGTCATGTCCGCTTGGATCTGCTGGTTCCGGGTGCTTGAGGGACCGTCTAAGGTTCTCTGACGATGGAAACGAGGACGACTCACTTTGTGGTGTACTTTTTGGCCTCGACATCGCCGTAATACTAGCGATGACGGTCAAGGATATCATGGCTGTATGAGAAGAGGCGACGTACGATTTCTGGTGGTGCTTGGAGTTCTGGTCTCGACATGATCTGTAGGAATGCAACGGACGAGTATGTGAGCTCGCTGCGAGGCATACACATTGCCGCGAAAATTCAAGCACGTGACCATATCGCAACACCGCCCAGACATAAATCTAACTGATACATCGCCGACGATGGCGACGACGAGCAAGCAGTACAAGGCTATCGGCGAGGACCTCTGGAAAGGCCGCACAGAGAAAACTGTAAGCCGACATATCGTGTTCTCCAGGTGCCTCGACATCGATCAGACTAAGTCGTACACAACAGAATGCCGAACTGTTTGCGCTGACATATGGCGCTCTCGTCGTACAACTGATACAAGACTACGAGGACTATGCCGAGGTCAACAAACAGCTCGAGAAGATGGGATACAACATAGGGACAAGGTTGATCGAAGATTTTCTGGCAAGGAGCACTCTCGGCCGGTGTGCTGATTTCAGGGAAGTCGGTGAGGTGGTCGCAAAAGTGTGTACCCTAGCACCCTTCCACAGGGCCGCGAATTCACGCCAAAATATGTCTTCGAGGTCGGGTTCAAATCGTTCCTGAACATCACGCCCGCGGTTACACATGCAGCTCCTGCGTCGAGACCAAGCAGCACTCAGCAACACGGCACTGTGGCTGGCTCATCGTTCATTCTCACCCTCGAGGACAACCCTCTGGCAGAGTTTGTTGAGCTGCCAGAAGAGGCCCTCGAAGGCGGTCTGTGGTTTAGCAATGTGCTGTGTGGTGTAATCAGAGGTGCCCTAGAGATGGTGTGTAGATGATCCTTGCTAACAAACGCGTCGTGCACCTCACAATTCTGTAGGTGCAAATGCAGGTGCAAGCAGAATTCCTATCAGACGTATTGCGAGGGGATGAAAGCACCGAAATTCGCGTCACACTGTTAAAATACCTGGAGGAGGAAGTGCCTGTAGGCGACGATTAGACTTACCTGTATTCTAGATCCGGACACGCTGCATACGCGGGCAAGCGTTGTCAATCCCATACACCTGAAAATCTATGCGCATTGAATAGATGGGGTTCACAAAAAAACCTCGATGATGTGGATATGGATGATACTGTGTGGCATGCCGAAAATCCGTTCAGCCAAACCGATTGGCCCTGTTGAGCTTCTTCGCTGTCTTGGCATTGGATTGCGTGTTCTGTCCTCTGACAGGCAGACCCATCGCATGCCTCTTCCCCACATAACTTCCGATCATCCTCAGGTGAGCAATGTTCTCCCTCACAACCCGCCTCGCCTCCGACTCGATCCTCAAGCTCTTCAGCGGATCTGGGGGACCATGCGTTGAATCCTCGAGAACCTTCCTCCGGATGTCCTCCATCGGCGCGGAGACAGGGGGAGGTTTATAGTCGAGGGAGGCGAGCGGCATCCGACGGAGTGGAGGGGCAGTGGAAGGAGAAGCGAGAAAAGAGGCAAGTTCTGTGACCTGAGTCGGTGTCAGGTCCCGTATTTTTTGGCGGTCATGGATTTGGAGTCGTGCACAGAGTCGGTGGGCTGTCCTGTTTCCGACGCCGTAGAATGTAGTCAACGCTTGCTGGTGGGGGTAAATGTCAGAGAATAAGGATGCTACGCGTTCATCCGACACATACCCTTGCATATTGCAAGTCTGGGAGAAGCACTCCGAGGACGTGTACCATCTGGACGAGCTCAAGAACGACAACAATTTGACACTCCGCGCCGCGTCTTGCTTTCGTATTCACACCTCTCCGACCTGTCAGTCACACAACCAGAACGACCAAGAATGTCCACCAGCAAGGCAGAAGGACGTCGTCAGGACGATCTCGTCAAACAGCGTCTTCAGAATCGCGAGGAGTATGAGCGACAAAAACAGAACCTCATCAACGAAACCGAAAAGTCACGTCCCTCGGCAAACAAGTTCGTTGGGCAGAATGACTCTATGGAAGACACCCTCAAGAATAGCACGATTGGTCTCGTGCACCTGGAAGACTTCCAGCAGAGGAGGAAAGCGCTGGAGGAGGCCAAGGCGCGAGAAGCAGCACGTACGAATGAACTCAAGTAAGTCAATGTTTCTGTCGACTCCGTTGCGTGGTTCATCGCGAAAGGAAGGGTGGCTAATAGTACATGGAGCATTTGTTTAGAGAGGAAGTAAAGAAGGTGAAAAAGCGCAAGAAGGCAAAGTTGACGCTATCTTTCGCCATGGATGATGAGGAGGGCGACGGGGAGGCGTCTTCGCGCCAAACTCCAGATGGAGAGAATGGCGAACCCGCAATGAAACGCATCAAGTTTGGCAAAAACCCTAACGTTGACACGTCCTTTCTCCCTGACCGCGAACGGGAGGAAGAGGAAAGAAGAGAGCGGGAGCGACTTCGCCAAGAGTGGCTTTACAAGCAAGAGGAACTCAAGGCGGAGGAAATCGAGATCACTTACTCGTATTGGGACGGTAGTGGGCACAGAAAATCTGTAACTGTGCGTCCTTCGAATTGACCGTCTGAATTCCCTTTCTCAACTTTTTTCAAGTGCAAGAAGGGGGATACCATCAGCTACTTTTTGGAAAAGTGTCGACAGCAATTCCCTGAGCTTAGAGGCGTCAACGTTGACAATTTAATGTATGTGAAGGTACGGCTACACTCATTTCAGCTCTCAAATCATCCCTGATATGACCTTCGCATTCAAGGAGGATCTTATAATACCGGGGGTATGTGATCTCTTCGCGCCAGTTGCTATGATGTTGACATCATATAGCACTATACTTTCTATGACTTTATTGTCAACAAAGCCCGGGGGAAGTCAGGCCCCCTCTTCAATTTCGATGTCCACGACGACATCCGCCTGCTTGCCGACGCGACGAGGGAGAAGGATGAGTCACACGCTGGAAAGGTTGTGGAACGAAGTTGGTACCAGAGGAACAAGCACATCTTTCCCGCATCACGATGGGAGGTGAGTATCCGACGATTCTTTGTTTATGCAACGTCGTTGTGATGGACATGTGCAATCCTAGATATACGATCCAGAGAAAGAATATGGAAAGTATACAATCGCTTGATCGGTACTCGTTCATTACAGGTCGACTTCGTTAGCTGTGCGACCTGGTACGATCGATGTTCGTACGTATTCGAGTGTAGAAATGCAGAGTGTGATCCTGGTTGAATACGAGCGGTTGCCAAAAAAAATCGCCACAAAATGAAATGCCAGGACCGTGGATTGAACACGGGACCTCCAGAAACCTCGGAACTTCAGTCTGTTGCTCTCCCAGCTGAGCTACCCCGGCTACGGTTGCCATCTTCTTTCAGGAGTTATGGCATGGCTCATGTACTCTGTGGACCATCGGAGACGAAAACCATCCCATTGACCTCCCACAGCTATAAAAGATGCGTCCGTGGTCCATCTTTTACCCATCTCTTTTACCTCTCCCTCACGATGATGTCCGCTCAGTTCAACGTTGGCACCGTCTCGCGATTCGCGTTACCTGGAGGATCCGTCACGAACAACGCGAGTGATCCGAAGACGCGACCCTCCATGGACCACAATGTTGCACAGGCCACCCAAGAGTCCACATCGAATCCTGGATTGGCGAACCGCCCCGTGGGTGTTGACCCCCCGATGCCACGTATTATATGCCGCTTTGCGCCCTTTGACGAGCATCTGAACGAGCTGACCGAGACGTCGCACTGGCAAAAGGACCTCGACGACTATTTCACAAACGTCTTCAGGCGATCTGTCTTGTCTAAATACCCGATCGATGGCGTGGTGGCTCGGGCGTTACAGGTCCTCGGGAATCCGACACAAGCAAAGATTCGTGGTCTTGCGCTGATCGTATACAAGCATTGGGTGCGTATGCAATTTCGTTCCAAAGACGCCCATGTATCTGCTCTGGATATCGTCGCCCTTGTCTCGAGGATATCCGACCATCTGGGATGGATGTCTGTCCACGCACGAAATGACTTTCTGAATGAACTCAATTACGTCTGTATCGAGAAGCTGAAGCTGACCTGGCGCTGGGTACGATCCGGTCAAATCCTCTTAAGCGATAGCTCACGGTCTTATAGTACGTTGCTGTTTCCACTCGCCGAGTGTTGCCTATACCACGCAAAGACCTTTTCATGCAACTGATGGCCATCATCGCGGTGATCAGTCATTTATTCCACGGTGGTCAACTCCAGCACGGTACCGCGCTCGATGGGTTGGGATATATTACCAAGACGTTGCCCTGGCGAGATGCCGTGGCTATCATATATGCCCTCTTGCACCAACTCGGACCAAAATTTGCTCTGGAACGAACTGGGTGGTATTTTATTCAACGTCTTCTCGCTGACCTTTACCCGCACACTGCGGGACGGGCTCGTGTCGACCCCCTCTGCCAGCTGGTATGTCTCACTATTACTGTTGCCTCGTGAATATCGCTGATGAGATAGACAAGGTCTCTGCTATCTACACACTTGTGGCAGAGTGGCATGCCAGAACCCGCGTCACGCTGTGCTATGCCTACCCACTGGGGAACGCTCAGTTTTATGCTCACCGCTCACAGATGTAAAATGACATCTTCCTCCATGTACATGTGATTTAATATGATGCGCATTTTTGTATTGCAGTATGAATTTAAGGCCCATGGGGACATAGTACTATGATACACATAAAAGTGGGTCTAATTTATGAGTTATAAAACGGTCGACCTGGGTGGTCCGTTTCTTGCCGCCGAGCAGATGAGTGTGGATGGTCAGTCAGGTAGTGGGGCATGTCAAGGTCTCGGATGGACGTGGAATTTAAGGTAAATGATCGATGTAATGCGACGTGATGTCGAAGAAAGTCCACAAGAGCCCGTGTGTGGTGATGCTTCGCACTGCGCTCACACCGAGACCTTGGTAAATCCGTGCTACTCCAGCAAGCACTGACTTGGGGCTTTTCGGATCGGGACCTTGCGTTAGACATGAGCAAACCATGGAACGTGACAGCGATTTCGGGCGTACCCCGTACAAGCCGGCGGAGTGTTTCCCATACTCCTCTCGGCGGTGTGCCGGATAAGGCACGTTGTTGGACCTTAGTCTTGACCCTGGGGAGGATACCATCAGCGCTAGTTACAATAATCAACCGAGTCTGGAATGAACTCACACATCGAGTGGGTAAATCAGTGCCCACGAAGTGACACCAGCAAGCGAACCGCATACAAAAGGGATGAGAGAAACGGGTATCGGTAACCAGGGAGGTGTCGGGCCCTGCTCTCCTGAGCGTTGTCGGCCGAGTAAATGGCGCATGGCGTCATACTCGAAAAAGTATAATGCTGTACCAGCTGTGTCGCGAACTGTACAACGACAGGAGATACAGGTACTCAGCACGCCGATAAGCACAAGTGACATCACGGACCAAAGTGTAATCGGAAACCAATGTAGAGACCGGATAGGCCATTCGTCCTAAATATGTCGCGAACGGCTTCGAGAGTGCCTGGCGGCTTAGCCAGGTGGATTCCCTTGCTAGAAGCAATGCTGTATTCGAGCTGTCTACGGACCTGATGGACTCGATATCAGGATCCTAGTGTCATTTCGATAATTATGAACTTTACTTTGACAAGCTCGAATGCTGTTGGGGTCAAATCAGCACACACAATCGGGGAAGACACCAGACGCACGTGCGCTCCCAAAGGAGATTAGAGACCCGGACAGTGCACCACTAATACCGCCAGCGAGCGCTGCATCGGATATCCTATTCCGAGAGAAATGGTGATGATCGCGACAATATTCTTTCGTGTCACTGTATATGGTAAACGAGGCGGCACCTTCAAAATACTCGGCGAGGGGATGGATTACCAGCCAGCGAAACACTCACGGACGAACGAGATCGTGACAAGAGGAATCCATAGCCCACGATAGAACCCTCTGATACCCTCCTCCCGATACACCAACCCTGCTAATTTCGGAACAGAGACTCGCGTCTTGGTGGTCTGTAACCTTGACTTCAACGAGTCCAACTTGGAGGCAGTCGTGATCAGACCGAATGCGACTCTCGGGCAGGTAAGCGGACGTACCGGATACCCTGCGATTGTAGATATGTAACTGGCCGAAAGAGCACACACTACGGATTTGTTTCCTGTATGCAAAGGCTTCAGGATGGGGATGCGAAAGTAGAGTTTCTCTCGACAGGCATACGTTTCAGAGCATCGTTCAACGCCGCATAATCGAACCAAGGACTGTGAGGCGTTCTGTGAGACGTATGAGCGGCTATCTTGGGGTTTGGGTATGCAAAGACGCACCTAGTTCCATCCATGAGGCGCAGATCAAGGCTGGACCACTGCAGAGCCCAGTCTTGTGCGCTTCGCGCGTCGATTGTGAGGACTTTGCAAGCGGTTTGTTCAGAAGACTTATGAGGTCTGAGACCCAGGAGGAAGAAGCACGCTAGCGAAAATAGGGTACTCCGCTCGCCGGCCTCAGTATGCGAGGGCTAGTGCAGGCCTGGAACAGCACTGAAACCGAGTTGCCAAATCCGGCTCAGACGCTCACACATCGTACCAATATTCACGATTCTGGTGGACCACCTCTGACTACGTGCTGGATCAGAAGCGTGCAGAATGCATGAATGACACAGGCGAGCGTTGCAGTCAAGGCGACCACCGTCGCTGAGTGTGTTTGAGCTCGGATCTCCAACGATCGGACATGGGTCGGCTGTACTTCAGACCCCTCCGCAGATCTCCTCTTTCAACCGTCCGTTAGCTCGCTCCGGAAGTGTGCCTGAAACAACAAGCCGGCATATACTACAATCAGCTGGACTCGCTGACATTAATCATGGTCATTAGAACCCCCCCATCCGCTTCTTGACTGGTTTCCTTCCAGCACCTGGTCGACCACCATATGGGCCCGGAGCCACCTGCGTACTTGTCACCAGCTCTTGTGAAAACGTGTCGAGGCTAGGTCCAGATTGCTGTGAGCGTGTTCGCTGGACGGTTTGGCTCTGGACCATAAGAGGCACGTATTCGATGCCATGGACTACCGGCGGTTGTGTAGCCGCGGCAACGACAGCGGGTGGTTTCTGCGGTGGCATCTGCTTTTTCTGTGCTATAGGCAGAGTGGCAGGCAGTTTCCTGTACTGTGGGATAGGCTGTGCGTCTACGTCCGCAAGGCCATATGGATCACGGTACGTGTAATCTTTTGGATCCGTTCCCAATTCCCACTCGGCGAGTAAAAGTCGAACCCCGAGCGGACTTGAAATACCCGGCCCTTGCTCACCGTCCCGGTCCTTGTCGGCATAGTGGTCAACGCCTGATTTGCGAATCGGGCGGAAGTACCCAAGTTTGATTTCAGGAGGCTCCTCGCTATAGCACATCTCCGGGGGATGTACCGTGGTGTTTGATGTTGCCTCACGTCCGGCGAAAGAGTGGAATTCCGCGAATGGTTCCGGCCGAGCAGAATACACGTTGTTTGACAGAACCAAGTCAACAACCAACTGCTCCCGGGCTTCTGTCTCGCGCCGCACACGAGGGTTGTGTCTTTCAACTCCCGACACCAGGTCCAGTCCTTTCAGATGTTCATGCAAGGCACCACAGTCGACAGAAGGGTAAATGAGACCGGGGATCGACGTGTCTTGGATACTGTAATGCCATCGTGCAAGATGAGCGGGTTTCCGGATGGCGAGATGATCACGCGTCAAAGCGTCAAAAGCTCGCTTGGAGTTGATATTACTGCCAGCAAGAAAGTCTGCGTGCGAAGTGTGCTTGTTTCCATTCCCAATACCGGATATGACATCCAGCCTTTCGAATGAGGCGTCAACACTGGGTCGGAGAAAGAAAACAAGTGACTCACGTTGTTAGCATATCCTCAGCGGTTTCCTCCGCATCCTGCAAAGTGTCGGGTAATCGAGCTAGTGTGTCCCTAAATACTTCTTCATCCGTGTCTTCTTGAGTATCATCCGCAATTGCAAATATCTCTGCGCTGGTCATGAGTGCCAATACTGTTTTTGAGGAAGAGCGTCGAACCTTTGTACGCGCCGCGAAGGTTTACTTCGGTATAATGTCTCCCTCCAGCTGGGCCAAAGTCGATCCGTAGTTCGCTGACCTGGTTTTCCAGTGTTTGCACATCTTCATTCCACTGATGAGTAACATGGCCCTGCTGCGCGGATCCTGGCCAGCCTTCATCAGTGCAAGCCGCACGGACATCCTGTCGGTGGATGCCGCCACGTTGGCAAAGACGAAGGAATGTCAACTCCACGTCCGAGGCTGAAACCACAAGTGCCTGGCCATCGTACGCTGCGAAAATCGGTTCATCGTGAGGCAAGCAAAATGGATTGGAGTTGCAATGCAGGAGACCATCAGAGCCTCTGCTAACATCATACAAGGTGACAAGACCAGTTCTCCGTGACGTTAATAGTGAGAGCGAGGCTGGAGATACCGATAAGTGCACTCTCAGTGAGGCAGGAGCGAGACATACCACCGCTGGGATTAGCAGTCAGTACCTTGAGTGTCCGATCGAAGCTCCGGTAATGTTTGAAGCTCAACAAAGGCCGCTTGCGAAAGCGATCGTCAAGCCATATCACGTCGGAAGTAGTGGTGATGCGACTAATGTAGTCATGCATCGGGCTCTCAAAAGATGTCACGATTGCCCTCTGATGGTCGAGAGAGAACACTTCCGCGACCGAGCTCGCTGACTGCGGGGTTGCAATCAGAAGCTCTCCACCAATGAAAACACACGCGTACCCTCAAGTCAATATGCTTGACAGCTTTACAAGACGCAAGAAAGTATTCATCATTCCGTCCGGTGATACCAAGCTGCCAGAAGTGGTCGTCGTTGCTGACTTCATGGGCTCCGATCAACTGCCTAGTTAAAGCAGGTGGTTAAGCATAAAAATAAAAATGATGGCTGTAACACACATCGCCTTACTCCCGCGATATGTGGTGCACCTGTATACCTTTCCGCTTCGATTAACTACGATAATGTCGGGACCAGAAGCCAGGATCCTAGAGTCCATGATTGGAATGTCTCCGGATTCGGATCTCGTGATGTCAAGGTCTCTCGTAACCCCGGAGTATTCTAGGCGAAGAAGAGAGGATGAAGTATGCGTGCGGACCAGTAAGGCGCTGGAGGGTGTGGAAATCCACTCAGATGGCCCAGTCGCAGACGAGATCTGCAAAATTGGCGTCTCAAACACAAAGGAGGGTGACCCTGTAGGGTTGAATACCATATTTCCCGAGCTGTCTGAAATGAGACGAGATATGTCTGAGAGGAATATGAGTACACAATTCGAGATGAAGGTTTTGCTTATCCCCACTAAGTTCTCTGCCAAGTTCACCCGTTGGAAACACGACGGTGGACTCATTTTGAGTGTGATGTGAAGGCATAATCTCCAGCAGATTTCCGAGGAAAGGGTCGAACGCTTTCAAGCGACGCATTTCCCTGGCGTCCGCTTCCAGCGTACTCCCCAGCAGCTCGCCGGGGAACTCGGCATCCGGAAAGTACGTACGAAGGTACTGTAGCTGGATCACACCATATCAATTGATCGTAACCAGGAGAAGCAATAAACCCTCACTCCTTTCTCAGAGCGCTGGCGAGCAGAACGTTCGTGCATGTTAACCGGAGGGGAACGTGTTTCAGGGAAAATCTTTGTTGGTTTGCCCAAAGGAAACCATCTCCTATCTAGAACACGAATCAGCACGACACGACTCACATAAGGCTTACATACCAGAGGATGTATCAACAACACTGCTCCATTGTGCTCTTCCGTCCTTCGACACCAATGTAGTTCTCCCGATCGACCCGTGCTCCAAGTGAGGCCATTGCCAAAAGCTTGACGAGTCTAGACGACGGTCTTTTTGTCTGCCCTTGTGCTTCGACTTGTTCGCGACTCGTGATCTCTCTTTTATTTCATGTCCAGGCCAATGTTCCATTCCATCTGGGCGTTCAAGGAGGAGACTGGGCCAGGATCGATTGCAACGGAACGATGTCGCACGGGAAGTGATTGAATTTAGGATCCCGAAAAGGAAACAAGCCATTTTGGTGTCGGCGCACGCGAAAAGTTGTGCTCAAACTTGGATGATGCTTAGACTCTGGACGTTCTCGCAAAATCCACACCAAGTTCTACGACAATGCAGGCAACTCCATAGCACGGCCTCCAGACTTGCACAGGCCACAAGTGCCGACGCGTCGAACTCCACGCTCACTGCTAGATGGTCAGCGGACTCGATTCGTACGGGTCTCATAGCGAGGAAGCGAGGAATGACTGTCATGTGGGATAACAACGGCGTGCGTGTTCCTGTGACTGTGCTCCAGGTATGTGTTGAGGCTTGTCGTGGGCTTGTCGCTCAGTGCGCTGCAGCTCGAGAATTGTCAAGTAACGGCCAACATCGTATACAAGCGACCAGATCAAACCGAGTACCACGCCATTCAACTAGGCGCGTCTGACCGCCCGAGTAGAACGACGACGCACCAGATGAAAGGTCATTTCCGAAAAGCGAAGGTATCCCCCAAGTACATCGTGAAGGAGTTTCCAGTCACTGCAGACGCACACGTTCCCGTTGGTGAGATCCCATATTCTGATTCAATAACATAAACTCAATGACAACAAGGTACTACACTGTCGGCCGTTCACTTCGTCCCTGGGCAATATGTGGACGTTATTGCAAACTCGTGCGCCTCAGTTTCGGCATGTTCCCTGCCATTCATTGATGCGGGTCGTCCAACAGCATTGGCAAAGGTTTTCAGGGCACCATGAAGCGTTGGAACTTTAAGGGTTTGCGAGCAAGTCACGGTGTGTCTGTATCACATCGTTCCGCCGGCGCCACCGGGGCCCATCAGGTCTGTGCGGTCACCACTTCACCGCCAACCATGGTATGGCTTACGCATTACTATCAAGGACCCTGGTCGTGTCTGGCCAGGTAAAAAGATGGCAGGTCGGCTCGGGGGTGAACGCATCACCTCTCAGAACTTGACCGTAATGCGGGTGGACAGCCAGCTCGACCTAATATTCCTTAAGGGTGCTGTTCCTGGCATTGACGATGCCCAAGTCTTAATTCGCGACGCCAAAAAGAAAATGGTTAGTATTGCCAAGGCTCATCAAATCAAAGGAGAGTATGAAAAGGTGTTACCAAAAGGCGTGGATGATCTTCCATTCCCGGCTGGCACCAGAGAGATGGCAAGAAACCTCCCGGCGATCATTGAGGCACCGTCCAAGCGCGTCACTAGTCCTTTCGTTCCTAGGGAGTAGAATGTGTATATTCGTGACTAATCGTAACACTTCTCGTACACACATCCATTGCAAGAGACGGTCTCAACCAGATACTTTAGATCCTGCCAAGAGATGGTTTGCTGAAAAGTTACTGGAAGCCACAGAGTCTCTAATGGCTTGCGACATGCTGCAAAGCAGACAACCTACACATCACAGGCATGTACAACGCACTGTATGTGCCGACACTGCGTCGTGCAGACACCAACTGGCGATCAGATGAAAATCACGCATGGCTAGTATCCCTCAAAGTCACGAAAAATGTTATCAGGCTATGTATATAATGTCGTAGGTTTTTTCCTCCTGTTTTTGAGCCAAGTTTTTTGGCGGAGTACTTGGCATTATAGGTAGTATCCGAAACTCAACGCGCAACAACGCTAAAACGCGAAAGGTAACATCGTCAATGAACCTAGCACGATGGAATAATGTGCAAGCTTGATTGCGAGTCCGATGAGGACGAGCCGTGTTTTGGGTGTCGATTGCAATGCCCGTCAATGGTGGGAGTCCCAAGTTCAAGCGCAGAAGCTTTTCGCAACTGAAACCACTGCCGTGGTACATATGTAAGTAGTCATGGTTTCACGCCCCGTCTCGTTGATATCGCATTTGACATCATTTATTCTAGAAACTAGACTTTCTCCGTTCCATATCGGTAGTGAGATTTGACGAATAAGGTTCGTAACTTCTACTTCAAGCGCGTCCTCGAGACAGAAAGATAAGCAGCAGTTCCGACACCACGCTACACGAGATGAATTCGCGCTTGGCTTATCGAATACTCACCTCTGAATATTAAAAGTGAGCTGCGTTACATGCGCTGATCGGATCAGGCGACGGTGTTTTGCCAGTGTTCTAGAACTGTCAAATGTTCAACCGGCTGTCTCGAGAGCACCAGTGTAACCTCACTGCCCACCTGCATGGGCCATGGCGGACTTGGCAGTGTATCTCGTTTGGTAATACGTACCATATCAATTTCATCCTCTGGGATTACCATATGGCACCGGAGGTGAGCAACGCCAACGCAACTTCCGTTCCGAATACTTTTCGACCGGAGTGTGTCTTGTCTTAAAGGGGTTGTCCTTGGCTGCAGGTCTTGGCCTGGTGTATCCATGTCTTATAAGGTGAATGTTCCATGATGACACCCGGTTCGATTGTGACACGGCACGATTGATGGCTTGGGTGAGTTGTGTTCCTTGGGTCGATGGGAGTTCACACCGCCTTAGCTTACAACGGTGTCACGAAACCCTGAAATTTATTGGGACTGAGCTAGAAGTCTTTGGGAGGAACGTGTGAGTATCACTCCAGCCTAAAGTTACAAATACTTACTGGCGGCTGATTACTCAGGTCCTTGACTTTCCGCAGTGCGTTTTGTCCGTTCCCGCGAACAGTACATGTGACACCGGTGTCGGAGAAAACAGTGCACGTCAATCGTGGAAGAATATTGGAGGACATGTTCAATTCGCGTTTCGTCAGTGTCCGCCGGGGACGGTACTGCGAATCCCGTCGCCGTCATTTCTTATTCTGCTTTGTCAAGACATATGCTTGCGCCGTGAACTCTGACTCAGGTTGTATACTTCCGTCGGCGTAACCATCGGGATATGCGCAGTAACTGAACTTCATACAGAAACCATTTAATTGTTTCAGGTACCTTGACCTATATGGATACAGTGTTATTGGGTCCTGTGTCATCGGCGCCAGATAATGGGACCAACGCATGGAAGAGGTTAATAGATAATCGTATGCCGTCCCAAAGCTATCGACATCAACGCTTCGTGCTAGGTGCGGTGAAAATTGGCAGCGCGCTCTACACGACACCTCTTTTATATTATTGGTCCCAGCGATCTGGGGAATCTAGCAGCGCGACGGAAATTAATCTGGATGTGTAAAGATATAGTCTCACATTGAGTTCCACATACAGCGGCCAAATGAATGACATGGTCACGGCGTTGCAGTTGCTGCCAAAGTAGAACCAGTACCTGTGCGTATGGCGATGGTCTGCATCAAACTATCGCCCGCAGGCTGCGGCTAGGCACGTTGAGCGAGCGTGATTCGGGCTAGGAGCCCACGCCAAACTCAGGCACTTCGACTGGTAGCTAAGTAAGGACAGCCATTGAAGTCGGTGAGGTGAGCCCGGGATCAAGCTTCCGTTAACAGGGATCGCCAAAGGAATATTGATCATTGGTGTTGATAGCTGCCTAATATGTGAATGTAGTCCGAGATCATTTGTACGTGTTACATGAGAACGGTCAGGATGAGAGAAGTTTTGCATCGATAACGTCCTTTGTAAGACTCTCCGCACCGTCGCGAATCTCGATGACCTTGGATATGTCTGCCTGAAAAAACTCGGTTGTGATCGAGCAAGATTAGGGGCTGAATGTTGTACGCACGACATTCTGGAAGTCAAGGAATGCACTCGCGTGCAAGGTCATAAGCGTTGTCTCGGATGAAGAAGGTGCCCAGTTGATGAGAACCAGCGGGAATGAGGTT
>JBBPSY010000020.1:0-41453 GCA_038093855.1 Rugiboletus extremiorientalis
GAACGGAAACCCGCCAATCCGACTGCGCCGGATTGACGGATTGGGTCAAGTGGACGGAAATACATACGTACTTTGTTGGGACGCGCTTTGACGGACACGGGACGACGGCGGGTATGCGTGTTTTGACAGTACCTATGGAATGTTCAGTATCCGGGAATCCGGGACCTACAACTGTAGAGATCCGAGGGATCCTACACCGCGCCCACCTCCCATTCCAGTTCTAGCCCCGACACCGCAGCCCCTTCCTCCCCCCCCGGGATCGCTATCACCCCCGTGGAGCGACGAAGAAATCGCCGCTGTTATAGGTGTCATGAACTCGGGCACGTGCGCTGCAATTGCCCCCTTGGAGACAGTGATGACCCCAACGACATGCTTCCCATCCCACCTCACCTCTCCTACCTACACAACCCATTATACTCCTCCGCCGCCTCTTCCTCCTCTACCGATCTATCCTGGGGAGGCGAGGACTATGAGGTCAATGAGGGGGACTTATCCGGACCAGACAGAGACTAGTGGACTACAGGGGTCGTCCACCCTAGGAGAGGGTAATGTTACGGTAGAGCGGTCCCCTTCCCCTTTTTCCTCTTTCCTTACTCACTGGTACAATACTTAACACTACTTACCTTACAATTACCATGGGCGAACCCCTAACCACAGGGCTAGCCAACCTCTTGTCGCTTACCTCAGTACCAGTGAGGTTTATCTTTCTTTACCTTTGTTTACTTATGCTTTCCTTTCTGCGCCACTGCCCAGTGCAGTGTCGCCCTTTGTCCCTCCTTGGTTCCCCTCGGCCTCCGCGGCTCCATGGGAACCTCGGACTTCCATTCTTGTCTTCAGTGCATGCCAGCCTCATTGCTGCTGTGCACCCCACTTCTCCCGGCATGCTTGCATGCCTCTTTTGTCAGTTTGCACTCAACCACACCATTGTGGAAGTGCTCCCTTTCCTCTTCCAGCGCATCCCTTTAGGATACGCTGGACCCTTCCCTCTTCCAGCAGATACATGACCATGGTCCGTGCTAGTGTACAGCCACTCGTGTACGCTATATAAACCCTGGTGGAACCAGCTGGAAACCCCAGCTAGTTCTACGCAATCCACGCGTATCTACTGGCATCCAAGGAGCTCCCTCAGTCTTTGACAACTCAAGACTTCGCTTCACTCCTTGTGGTCTAAAGGTCACCCCAAGACCTGCTTGCTAGAGTTCTGGACTTAGGGCCGTAGACTCCGTATCTACGTTGCCCAGTGAAGTCCCGACAACAGCTATCTCTTTGGCTTGCCACTGAGATACCGTGTGCGTCGTAACACAAGGGGTAATCTGTTCCCTTGCCCATTGCCTGCGTCTCCCTAAATTCCGCACAAGCAGATTTACTTCTGACACACTTGCTGTGGGTCTTCTCCGCCATTCGCCACCTCGATCCCCCTATCCCTTCATTCTCTTGTGGCTGTTCTACGTGAAGCCAACCGCCCATCTCGAGTGTTACCTAGCTCGACGACCCACAGTTAAGCCCACACGTAACAACAGAATAAGCTGCCCTCTACGTTGCCTACTATTCAGTAGCAGCGACCCCCACCCTCCACCACCACGTTCCGAGTCCCCAGTCCAGACGACGACGACTCGTCTGCAGACGATCAAGAAGGGAGACAAGCCGCTCCCCGTGCCACTGCCTCCCGCCAGAACGAGATCCGCAACCAGGAACTTGAACAACGATTCCAGGCCAGTGAGGAGTGGCTTTGTATTGAGGAAGAAGACAGGAGATGAAATGAACAGTACGAATGAGACTGTGCTCGCAGAAGGATAGCTGGAAGTGGTAGCCCATTGTCTGGGTCTGCTACTCTGACTGCTCATGTACCGGTACCAGCCCAGACACCTGTTTGGGGAGATCGGGTACCAGCCCCAACTCAGAACCCGCCAGAGAGGGTACCAGCCCCTGCTCAACCAACCAACTCCCCTCTAGCCATTGCTAGCCCAAGGAGCCTAGTACCCATTGGGAACCCAGATATACACCTCCCCGGGGAAGACAGCGATCGGTCTGACCACTATTCCGACGCTGATAATAGTAGTGACGAGGAAGCAGATATGGGGAAAGAATCACTACCTAAGGAATTCTCTGGCAAGATCTCTGACGCCAACTGGTGGATCTCTGCCATGAGTACCTTTGCTATTGCCAAGAAGGATAAATACTTCGACTACGACCTTGTGGCAATAGCCCTGTCAAAAATGCTCAAAGGACAGGGCAAGACATTTGCGGAAGGGTATTATGTGAAGGGAGCCGACGACCCCAACACCTGGATGAAATGGAGGAAATTCATTGAGGAATTCAAGATCGCCTTCGCCATGAAGGACAATGAAGCGGAGGCATGAAGGCAACTGTGGACCTGGTGCATGCTGCCGAAGGATGGACCATCTTCATCCTCCGTCACTTGTTACCAAACCCACTTCTCCCTTCTGGCAGGACAGGCCAAGATCAAGGAAGAAGCCACCCTCTGCAACTTCTTTGCTAGAGGCCTTCACCCTGAAATCATGAAGATCGTCTTGAGCGGTATGGAACCCACTACCCTCAAAGACTGGATCTCTCGTGCCTCGTCGGCCACCCAACAGCTAGCTAAGATTTCCGACTACCAACGAGGCCAGTATTCCGCACCTTGCAATTTCTGCGACCCTAACACAATGGACATCGATGCCATCAATCTGACCTCCACCGAAAGGGCTTGCCACATGAAAGAAGGGCAATGCTTTATCTGCCACGCTAAAGGATGCTCCACCCGAAAGCATCGGAAGGGTAACAAAGGACCTTCCCATGAGCATAAAAACCGAGGCCTGTCATCAAGAGGCTCATCTTCCACATCAGGATCAGGAAGAAACGAGCAGACGAGAGCTGTCTCCACAGAATCGCAGCTGGAGAAATACATCCGGAATTTGAAAGAAAGTAAGAAGGGGGACGATGAAGTCCTCCAGGTTCTCAAGACATGTTTTGAACCCGACTACCCAGGAGAAGAAGAGACCCCTAACTCCCAGATGGAAGTCGATGAAGAAAGGATCACAAGCATGAATGTACACTCTGTGGCTTTGAGGAAAACCCCGGATTTTCAGAAGAGAGATGAGCAGCAATGACTCTAACCTCTCCGCAGTACCCCTCTGTAATTGTATCCACTGAAGATCGATCAATACTAGTTCCCATTTCCGTATCTTTGGTGGGAGGGGGAAACATTGCAACGACCCCAGCCCTCATCGATAGTGGAGCCACTGGAAATTTCGTTGATTACGCCTTCGCCAGGAGGAACAAATTCCCATTCAAACATATCAAAACCCCTCTCTGTGCCATCAACGCTGATGGGACCACCAATCGCAAAGGAAGTATTCTCTTCAAAACCTCCTTGGTCATCCGGGTAGGAAGTCATGAAGAGGAACAAGACTTCCTTGTTCTCACCAGTGGAAAGGAGCAGAACATCATTTTAGGAATGACCTGGCTCTCCGAAGTTAATCCCATTATCAACTGGTCTTCCAGAATCATATCCCTTCCTCAAATACCCTGCAAGCAGAAGCTTGACGATCATGAGGCACTTGCACAGTGATACCTCACCTGATATCTTGGCCTAGACCCTGATACCAAACTAGCCAAGATGTATGAATGACGATTCATAGAAGAATAGATGTTTATCCGGAAAACGACCCTCTCTACCACACTAGCCCAGCAAGCAGACCATGCAAAAAAGGTACTGTCCAACGCATACAAGGAGTATGCAGACGTATTTGTGGACAGAGAAACCACCACCCTTCCCCCAGTACAAGCCTTCGATCATGCGATCGCCACCAACAAAAACTTCTCTCTGAAACGTGCCAAGAACTACCCCTTAACCCTGAAGAGCTGGAAGCTTGCAAAAAGTTCATTGACGAAAACTTGAAAAGTGGTAAAATCCAACCATCAGAATCCCCACAAGCTGCCTCCTTCTTTTTCGTGCAAAAGAAGGATGGAAAACTATGGCTGTGCCAGGATTATCAATATCTCAATTCCCAAACTATCAAAAATGCACATCCACTACCCCTAATAGGAGACCTTATTGATAAACTCAAGGGATCCTCAATCTTCGCCAAAATGGATGTGCATTGGGGATACAACAATATCCGGATTAAACCAGAAGACCGCTGGAAAGCAGCCTTCGTCACTCCGCTAGGACTTTTTGAACCCACTGTCATGTTCTTTGGGTTATGCAACTCACCAGCCACGTTCCAGGCATTCATGGACCACGTGTTCAGAGATTTCATTGCAGAAGGGTGGCTGATTATCTACATGGACGATCTCCTAATCCACTCCACAGATCCAGTACTTCATGCGGAACGCACTCGGAAAGTGCTCCAACGATTCCAGGAGCAACAACTATTTTTAAAACTCGACAAGTGCACATTTGACGCAACTGAAGTCGAGTACCTTGGTATGATAGTGGGGAAGAACTCAGTCCGCATGGACCCTACCAAGTTAACTGCCATTGAGCAGTGGGAACCCCCGAAGGATGTCAAAGCTGTCCGTTTGTTTATAGGATTCTGCAACTTCTACAGGAAATTCATCCCCAGTTTTTCTGACCTTGCCCAACCCCTCCTTGACCTAACCAAGAAAGGTACCCCCTGGGAGTGGACCGATGATCGGATACGAGCCTTCCACAGGATCAAGGAGACATTCACTCGCCAACCAGTCCTAGCTCTACCAGATACCACCCAACCTTTCTTCGTCATGACTGATGCATCCCTCACTGCTTCGGGCAGAGTACTTATGCAGAAAGATGCGAATGGAGACCTTCACCCTTGTGCCTACCTTTCCTGCAGCTTCATTGAAGCAGAGTGGAATTACGATATCTATGACCACGAACTACTGGCGGTTATCCATGCACTGGAAGAAGGGCACCACTACCTCTTGGGGACCCTCCACCCTGTCTCGATCCTAACGGACCACAAGAACCTGATCTATTTCCACAAGCCACGGAAATTGTCTTGACGACATGCCCGCTGGAAACTATTCCTACAGGATTTCGACCTACACTTCACGCATGTCCCCGGTTCCCAGATGGGTCCCGCCGATGCCCTCTCCAGAAAGGATCGCGTGGACACTAGCACAGATAATGCAGAAGTAACCCTCCTCTCTCCAGATGTGTTTACCTGGAGCTTAGACCTCGCAATTGCTGAGAGGATTGCAGATTCCACCCCTGGCAACCCCCTCGTCATTGACGCCATGAAAGCCATTTCCCTTGGAACCTCCCTCTTTCCCCGCGCGTCACCTGATGACTGGAAGTTGGACGACGGAAAGCTTTATTTCAGGAATCAGCTGTACATCCCTGTGGGACAGTGGACAGACCTTGTTTGCCTCATTCATGATAACCCAAGTGGAGGCCACTCCAGACATTTCCGCACCATCAATCTCCTTGAACGGGACTACTGGTGGCCTGGTCTCACCACATTTGTCCGGCAATTCGTGTCTGGATGTACCCACTGCCAGTAGAACAAGGTCGACACCCACCCTGCTGCACCACCCCTCGCACCAATTGCCTCCGTAGCTACCTGCCCATTCCAGGTTGTCTCCACTGATTTGATCACGGAGTTGCCGCCTGTCCAGGAATTTGACAGTGTCCTGGTCATGGTCAACCATGGCCTTATGAAGAGGGTGATTTTCTGTCCTTGTACCTCCACCATTGACGCGGAGGGAGTTGCCAAACTCTTTTTTGATCACATGTTCAAACGATTTGGCTTGCATGACAAAGTCATTTCCGATCGAGGCCCCCAGTTTGCCTCCGCATTCGCACGGGAACTTGCTAGACCGCTCTCCTACAACGTAGCACTATCCACTGCCTACCATCCGCAGACTGATGGAGAAACCAAACGAGTAAACCAAGAGTTGGAGACTTATCTGCAGCTTTTCTGCGACGGAAACCACACGATAATGGGTTGACCTCTTGACCTTTGCTGAATTCCATCACAACTCGGTCGCCCATTCCGTCATCCAGAAATCCCCATTTTCCCTTATGATGGGTTACGAACCCCACTCCTACCCTCCTCTTGGAAAGACCTTTCTCCCAGCACTCGAAACCCGCCTCAAGCGGATTCAGTCTGCCAGAAGCAAAGCACTTGCTGCTCACGACACTGCCTGCCACCATGTCCTGGAAAGGATGACTTCAAAATTTGTACTCTGGAAGGTAGGGGACCACATTTGGCTGTCCTTGAAGAACCTTGCCCTGCAGTATCCCACCCAAAAACTATCTCTGCGGAAAGAAGGCCCATTTGAAATCCTGAAGGTCCTCTCACCATTGGCCTATCAGTTGAAGCTACCTCCACAATGGAAAATACACAACGTTTTCCATGCCTCCCTGTTATCATCCTATCGGGAAACACCCGAACACAGACCCAATTACCTAAATCCTCCCCCCGATCTAATCCACGGAGAAGAGGAATTTGAAGTTGACAAAATAGTCAAGCATCGTGGCATCAGAGGTTGGAGGCAATACCTTGTGATGCGGAAAGGGTACAGCCCATCAGAAGCCACCTGGGAACCCAAACGGAATTTGCAGAATTCCACCCCTTTGCTTAGAGCTTATAAGCTCGCCCATAGCTGTTGAATTTCCCAATTCCCCTCTCCTCCGCTCACCCAGATGGCCATTGAACAAACCCTTCCTCTCATCCCTGCCATTCCTACCATTCGCATCAATCGCCTCCTGACCCAAGCCCGATATTCCTTCTATGCCATCGTTCTCGAATCCCCCAGACTCTCAGAGCTCCTCACCAAAACTGGATTCATTAGTAACAACCAGTTCCTTTCAGGGCTCATCAGTGTCTTCCACAGATACGCTCACATTTGTCGAGTGCACGCCAAACATGAGACGCATTATCATGAGAGTGTTACGGTAGAGCGGTCCCCCTCGCCTTTTTCCTCTTTTCTTACTCACTGGTACAATACCTAACACTACTTACCCTACGATTACCCCAGGCGAACCCCTAACCCCAGGGTTAGCCTTCTACTTATCGCTTACCTCAGTACCAGTGAGGTTTATCTCTCTTTACCTTTGTTTACTTATGTTTCCCTTTCTGCGCCACTGCCTAGTGCAGTGTCGCCCTTTGTCCCTCCTTGGTTCCCCTCGGTCTCCACGGCTCCGCGGGAACCTCGGACTTCCATTCTCATACCTAGCGCATGCCAGCCTCATTGCTGCTGCGCACCACTTCTCCTGGCATGCTTGCATGCCTCTTTTGTCAGTTCGCACTCAACCACACCATTGTGGAAGTGCTCCCTTTCCTCTTCCAGCATATCCCTTTAGGATACGCTGGACCTTTCCCTCTTCCAGCAGATACACGACCATGGTCCGTGCTAGTGTACTGCCACCAATGTACACTATATAAACCTTGGTGGAACTGGCTGGAAACCCCAGCTAGTTCTACGCAATCCACGCGTATCTACTGGCATCCAGAGAGCTCGCTCCACCTTCGACACCTCAAGGCTCCGCTTACTCTTCTGTGGTCTAAAGGTCGCCCTAAGACCTGCTTGTGTAGTTCTGGACTTAGGACCGTAGACTCCGTATCTACGTTGTCCAGTGAAGTCCCGACGACAGCTATCTCTTTGGCTTGCCACTGAGATACCGTGTGCGTCGTAACAGAGAGGGTGTTCAGTATCCACAATGCCCCCATGGCAGAGGCTGTGGTCGGCCTCCATTGCGAAATCCTTGCCATCCTGGATGATGCACAACTCGCCTTTGCCATCAACCAACTTGAGCCTCAGCTTGTCGCACACCTCCTCCGTCCCCTCCTCCTCGGTTTCTCAGCTACCAAGTGGAGAGCTTACTTCGCTCCTGAGGGAGCCTCCAGGCCCACATCGCCTATTCCCATCCTCCCTCCGAGAGGTATACCCAGTAATCCTGCCTCTCCCTCTTCCATCTCTGATCCGTCGACAACTGTCTCCTTGCAGACAAGAGGACTCACCCCTGCTACCACGATCGCTGGCTCTGGACATCCCACTCCAGCCACCACCCCCACTTCCTCACCTTCCCCTCCACCACCCACAACTGACAGTGGTAGCACTGTACAACCCCATCAGCTCATGGCAGCAGAGCCTACAGTCCACCCTCTCAGACGCACTGGTCCAAGCCGCTCTATCAGGAGACGACCAGTCCCCCTACTTGTTGTTGGACTTCCAACCTCCTCGCTTACTCCCTCCTACCAACTCCTCCCTGCTGCCGGATCCAGGGGAAATCCCATTGACGTTGACACACCCATCATCTCCACCAACATTTGACACACCTCCCCTCCCAACACGCACTGTTACCAATGCGGCGACGCCTCCCACTGGCACATGGATTGCTCTAACTACACATGCCCCTTCTGCCACATATCAGCTCCCGGTCACACCCAGGCCTCTTGCCCACAATGCCGTTGCGGCAATTGTGACGCCCTCGGGCATATTATGGACAACTGTCCCCACCCTCGTAATGACCCCTTCCCCCGAAGGACCTGGACTTGGAACGAGGAGTCCAACGACAACTACAAGGTCAATGAGGGAGACCAGTCTGGCCCTGACCGCTGAAGTTGTAGCTGCGGTGCAACTACCTAACGAGGGGGGTAATGTTACAGTCGAATGCCCCACCTCCCATATAAGGTTATCTTTTTCCCCTTTCTCTTTTACTCCTGTTACCTACTTCAAAGACAACTGGCTGATCTTTCTGGATGTAGCTGTAGTCGACACACTGGAACTTCTCTAGATTGTGTCCGATCCCTTTTCCCCTTTTCATCCTGCGACCCGCAGGTTCCCCTTTCCCCTTTGTGGAAACCTGTGGACTTCTTTTTCTTACCCACGGATTTTCCTTTCCCACCTGCGGAATTCCCTTCCGCACTTGCAGATTTCCTATCCTAGAAATCTGCAAACTCCATTTCCCCTTTTAGAAACCTGCAGACTCCGAAGCCTACCTCTTGCGGCAGGCTTCCTCTGAACCCCTTGACCTTGCCCTTCGCCCCGCTTCCTGACCCTGGGCTTAGGGCTGTATTACCAGATAAATAGCTAGGGACTCCTTTGTACTCCCCAGCTTATTCTACGCAGTCTCGGTTTACTGTGTGTCATCAGTAAGCTCGCAAAGTGTCACCTTCCGCTTTGCTCCCCACCCTAGAACCATAAACCTTTGGGACCTACAAGGGGTAATCCGTTCCCTTGCCCATTGCCTGTGTCTCCCTAAATTCTGCACAAGCAGATTTACTTCTGACACACTTGCTGCAGGTCTTCTCCACCATTCGCCACCTCGATCCCCCTATCCCTTCATTCTCTTGCAGCTGTTCTACATGAAGCCAACCACCTGTCTTGAGTGTTACCTAGCTCGACAACCCACAGTTAAGCCCACGCGTAACAGTTAAGTTTGTTATTAGTGGTGTAGCCTAGGGTTTATCCTGAGGTTGCAACAATCGCTGTCTCCGAGGGGGCAATCATGCTGCATGTGTCCTGGTTGATGGCAGTGATAACAGCATCTACCTCCTCATCAGTCCAGGGTACAGGTCCTAGGGGAGGTAGTGGTGGTAGGAGAGGACATGGTGCTTTGACAAGAGGTGGGGTGGAAGATATCCTTGTTGGATGGTGGATGCCCTCAGAGATTGTGGACTCAGATGGCAGACCGACAAAGGGAGCAGGTGGTTGTGCAGGTAGGTGGGGGGTTAGGGTGCTGTTTGGGACGAGCGAATCAGATGGGCTGCACAGGGCCAGAGGACAGGCGTACTGGGTGGTCAGGATAAGGTGGCAGTGGGGATGACAAGGTAACCCTGAGCTCGTTGAGATCCTGCACAAGGTTGTCAATGATGTTTGTGATGAAGGCGGTAAACCTTTCCAAGGTGGTAGGTCTGTTCATGCCCCTGTCCCAAACTCAATGGTTGCCCCTGTCGAGGAGGTGGGAGATACAGCTCGAGGCTCATCAGTAGAGATGACCCTCTCAATGGTGTCGGAGAGGGTGGGGAAAGGGGTGGACAGCCTCGTTAGCATTTCTTTGTCAGCCTCAATGGTGGACCTGACTTGGTCCCAGAAGGAGATGGGGGGTGATATGGGACGAGGAGAAGGGGTACCTTGTTGTTCATCCTGTCCCATGGTGTTTCCCCCCTGGTAGACTCGGGGACAAGGAAAGACATAGGAGGGGGAGAGGTACTGGTGACACTCAATGGGGGTGGTGGCCATGAGTATGGGGCAGATGATAAAGGCCATATCAGCTGGGGGAATGTCATTGACGAGGGTGGCGAATCCTGCTGAGTAGAGGAGGTCCAAAACTCTGTTTTGGATAGCCAAGAGTACCTCTGTGAGGCCAGAGTCTTGGGGGCTGGTTCCGTAATGAGTGTCGTTGTTTGAGAAGAGGGTTCCAAGGAGGACAGCCCATTGGAAGAGTTCAATGAGTTGGAAGAGGATGACACTGGTGGTGAGTGCCCAGTAGTGGTGTACATGCTGGTCAAGGGAGCAGGTCTGGATAGCAATGGAGAAGACGACCCGTCAGAGATGGGGGGACAGGTGGTGGACACAGACTGGGGGCTTGGCAGGTACCTCAAGGTTGGGGAGGTCATTAGCCATTGATCTAGTAGGGGGTATGGATAGAACAATATGGATCTCTGCAAAAGCAGCTGTGGGTGGTGCGATGGGCAACGGTGTGGGCAATTTCTCTGAGCAACTTATTCTCGAGCAACAGGTAGGTGGGACTGGGAGAGGTCGATGTCCTTGACAGTGATGAAAGTGTGACGAAGGTAGGTGAGGGTGTAGGCGTTGGTTCTGAGTGCTGCTGCTATCTGGTGAAAGTAGGAGAGTTGGGACATGGCAGAGTCCTAAAGACCTTTCAGGTCTTTATACTCCTGGAGGATCTCCTTGGCGTTGGCGAAGTTTGGTTTAGACTCCCAGGTCACCTTGGAGATAGGGTATCCCTTCCAGGCAGCCAGGTAGTGCCATGTTCTTCCTTTCCCTTTGTGGCCGATGATATGGCTTAATTCATAATCTTCTTCTGACCAGGCTAGATCCAGCAGTGGTCAGGAGAAGCTAGGGCCATGTTCATCAGTTTTGACAAAAGGGGTTAGAAGGTATGCATGGAACACTGGGTGAATTCGCCATGAATGGGGAAGCTCCAATTCATAGGCAAGTGCGGAAATGACCCTCATGATGGTAAAAGGACTGTGTCATTTCAGGGAGAGCTTCTGATTGGATGATAAGGGGAGATTGGTCACCTCTAATCAAATGTGGTCACCCTTCTTCCATGGTTCAAACTTTCAATGCAATCAAGATGCCATCATCCATTGGGAATTCTCCAGAGCAGCTTTAGCCTCATCTCTTGCTGTACTAAGAAGAGCAAGGCAGTCCACCAGTGCTGGCATGAATGTGGGTCCGATCTTTGGGTAGGAACATGGTTGATAACCCATGAGGAGGAAGAAGGGGGATTGTTTGGTAGTGGAGTGTGTCATGGTGTTATGATGGAATTTCACCATTGGTAGGACATTGATGCATCTGGAAGGGTTCTCTTGGCAGAAGAGGTGTAGGTAGGTCTCCAGTTCTTGATTCACTTGCTTGGTCTCTCCATCTGTCTGAGGGTGGTATGTGGTGGAGAGAGCAACGCCATAGTGGAGAAGCTTGGAGAGCTTGAGAGTGAAGATGGAGGCAAATTGTGGTCCATGATTGGAGATGATGCAGTCATGTAGCCCAAACTGTGGGAATACGTGCATAAAAAACAACTTGGTGACCCCTTCTGCAGAGATGTTTTTGGAACATGGCATGAGAATCACCCCCCGCGTGAGGCTGTGGTCCACCACGACCAGCACAGAGTCCAGGCCAGCTGCTGTTGGGGGCAGGCTGGAGATGAGGTCCATGGAAATGTGCTGAAATGGATGGGTGGCCATGGTGGGGATCGGAGACAGAGGGGGTCTCATCAGGTGGATGTTCACTTTCATCTGCTGACAGGGGGCACAGCCTGTTATGTGTGGGCTTAACTGTGGGTCGTTGAGCCAAGTAGCATTCGAGACAGGCAGTTGGCTTCACGTGGAACAGCTGTGAGGGAATAATGAGGATAAGGGATCAAGGTGGTGAATGGCGGAGAAGACCCACAACAAGTATGACTTAGACAAGTCTGGTTGTGCAGAATAGGAGGACATGGGCAATGGGCAAGGGAACGAGTTACCCCTTGTAAGTTCCAAAGGTTTATGATTCTAGAAAGAGGGACAAAGTGAGGAACAAGGCTTTGCAAGCTTATGACGACACACAGTAAACCGAAACTGCATAGAATAAGCTAGGGAATACAGCAGAGTCCCTAGCTATTTATCTAGTAGTACAACCCTAGCCCTGGGTCAAGGAATGGGGCAAAGGGAAAGGCTAAAGGGGTAAAAGGAAGCTCACCATAAGGGTGAGCTGCAGGGTCCACGGGTTTCAGAAAAGGAAGAAGGAAATCTGTGGGTCTCTGAACTGAAAAGAAAAACAGGAAATCCACTGGTGCAGAGTTCTGTGGAATAGATAAGGAAATCTGTGGATTAGATAAGGAAATCTGCGGGTGCCCAGGAAAGGCAGGAAGAGGTCTGGAGCAGCCTAAGGGAGCTCCGGCATGCGGATTACAGGTATGTCAGGAAAGACTAGCCAGTCGTCTTCGAAGTAAGTCACTGGGGTAAAGGAAAAAGGGGAAAACAATAGTCTCATCCAGGAAGTAGGGCACTCAACTGTAACATTACCCCCTTCATTAGGCAGCTGCACCGCAGCTGTAATCTCAGCAGTCAGGGCCAGACTGGTCTCCCTCGTTGATCTTGTAGTTGTCGTTGGACTCCTTGTTCCATGTCCAGGGGCAACGGGGGAATGGGTTGTGACAAGGGTGGGGACAGTTGTCCATAATATGCCCAAGGGCATCACAATTGCCATAACGGCATCATGGGCAAGAGGCCTGGGTGTGACTGGGAGCTAATATGTGGCAAAAGGGGCATCTATAGTCAGAGCAATCCACGCGGCAGTGGGAGGTGTCTCTGCATTGGTAGCAGCATGTGTTAGAAGGGGAGGTGTGTCGAATGCTGGTGGAGGTGGTTGGTGCATTGATGTTGATGGGGTTCCCTCTGAATCCAGCAGCAGGGAGGAGCTGGTTGTTGCGATTCGTTGTACGCCTATACACATAATTTTATTCTATGCACAAGTCCTCACTCTACACTATGCTTGAGTGGTAGTATACGCTCAGACCCTAACCCTAGGACATTGTACAGGAGTTCTACATACTCTGTTTCTTTTTCCTTTTGTTTGTACATGTTTATCTTTTTATGGAACTCTGATCCAAACTCCAACCATACCGATACACCAGTTGTTTGGTTATGTTTACATTATTATGTGAGATCACCATTTGCAATTTGCTTCCATGCTTCATCACACTTCTTTTAATTTCCACTCCACACATGTATCACATATGCTTCTCTTTAATCTCCACCATGCTTCCATTTTACATGTGTTACGCCTCACCTATTTAATTACCATCTACCTCATGTGTTTAATCTCCGTTGTTTGTAACGTACAAACAGTAGAGTAGTATTTAAGCAATGCCAGACCAACTGAGAACTCCAGTCAAGTTCTCTGTTGGATTCCCCAACTTTGTTCACTTGTCCCTTCTCTTGAGTTATAGTGGTGTAGCCTGGGATTTATCCTTGGGTTGCAACACTGGTAGGAGGGAGTAAGCAAGGAGGTTGGAAGTCCAACAACAAGTAGGGGGACTGGTCATCTCCTGATAGAGCGGCTTGGACCAGAGCGTCTGAGAGGGAGGACTGCAGGCTCCGCTGCCACAAGCTAATGGGGTTGTATGGTGCCGCTGCTGCCGGTTGTGGGTGGTGGAGGGGAAGGTGAGGAAGCGGGGGTGGTGGCTGGAGTGGGATGTCCAGAGCCAGTGATCGTGGTGGTGGGGGTCAGCTCTCTCATCTGTGTGGAGATGGTTGTCAACAGATCAGAGATGGAAGAGGGAGAGGTGGGATTACTGGGTATACCTATCAGAGGGGGGATGGGAATAGGCGACAAGGGCCTGGAGGTTCACTTAGGAGCGAGATAAGCTCTCCGCTGGGTAGCTGAGAGACCGAGGAGGAGAGGACGGAGGAGGTGTGTGACGAGCTGGGGCTCAAGTCAGTTGATGGCATAGGTGAATTGGGCATCATCCAGGAGGGCAAGGATTTTGCAACAGAGGCTGATCACAGCCTCCACCATGGAGGCATTGTGGATACTGAACACTCCCTCACGATGATGTGTCTCGTGTTCGGCGTGCACTTGATGAATGTGAGCGTATCTGTGGAAGACACTGATGAGTCCAGAGATGAACTGGTCATTCCTAACGAATCCAGTTTCAGTGAGGAGTTCTGAGAGTCTAGGGGACTCGAGGACGATGGCATAGAGAGTGTATTGGGCTTGGGTCAGGAGGCAGTTGGCGCAGACGACGGGGATGGCAGGGATGAGAGGAAGGGGTTGTTCAATGGCCATCTGGGGATGAAGGGAACTGAGAAATTCAGCAGTTATGGGCGAGCTTATAAGCCCTGAGCAAGGGGATGAAATTCTGCAAATTCTGCTTGGGTTCCCAGGTGGCCTCCAATGGGCTGTATCCTTTCCACATCACGAGGTACTGCCTCTGATTCTTGATGCTGCAATGCTTGACTATTTTGTCAACTTCAAATTCCTCCTCTCCATGGATTAGGTCAGGAGGCAGATTTAGGTAATTGGGTCTGTGTTTGGGCATTTCCCAGTAGGACGATAACAGGGAGGCATGGAAAACATCATGGATTTTCCATTGTGGGGGCAATTTCAACTGATAGGCCAATGGCGAGAGGACCTTCAGGATTTCAAATGGGCCTTCTTTCCACGGAGACAGTTTCCAGGTGGGGTATCACAAGGCAAGGTTCTTTGAAGACAGCCAAACACAGTCTCCTACCTTCCAGGGTACGAACTTCGAAGTTGTCCTTTCTAGGACATGACGGCAGGCAGTGTTGTGCACAGCAAGTGCTTCGCTTCTGGCAGACTGGATTCGTTCAAGGCGGGTTTCGAGGGCTGGAAGGAAGGTCTTTCCAAGAGGGGGGTAGGAGCGAGGTTCATAGCCCATCATAAGGGAGAATGGGGATTTCTGGGTGATGGAATGGGCGACCGAGTTGTGATGGAATTCGGCAAAGGTCAAGAGGCCGACCCATTTCATGTGGTTCCTGTCACAGAAAAGCTGCAGGTAGGTCTCCAGCTCTTGATTTACTTGTTCAGTTTCTCTGTCAGTCTGCAGGTGGTAGGCAGTGGATAGTGCTATATCATAGGAGAGTAGTCTGGTGAGCTCTCGTGCAAATGCGGAGGTGAACTGAGGGCCTTGGTTGGAAATAACTTTGTTGTGCAAGCCAAATCGCTTGAACACATGATTGAAAAAGAGTTTGACAACTCCCTCCATGTCAATGGTGGAGGTACAGGGACAGAAAATCACCCCCTTCATAAGGCCATGGTTGACCATGACCAATACACTGTCAAATCCCAGGATAGGTGGCAACCCTGTGATCAGATCAGTGGAGATGACCTGGAACGGGCGGGTAGCTGCAGAAGCAATTGGTGTGAGGGGAGGTGTGGCAGGGTGGGTATCAACTTTGTTCTGCTGGCAGTGGGCACATCCGGACATGAAACAGCGGATGAAGGTGGCAAGACCAGGCCACCAGTAATCCCGTTCAAGCAGATTGATAGTGTGGAAATGTCCAGAGTGACCACCACCAGGGTTGTTGTGAATGAGGCGGACAAGGTCAGTCCATTGTCCCACAGGAATGTACAGCCGATTTTTGAAATAGAGTTTCCTGTTGTCAAATTTCCAGTCATTGGGGGCTGTGTGGGGAAAGAGAGAGGTCCTGAGGGAAATGGCCTTCATGGTGTCAATGACAAGGGGGTCTTTCAGGGAGGAATCTGCAATCCATTTGGCAATCGCAAGGTCCAAACTCCAGGTAAACACATCCAGAGGGAGGAGGGTGACTTCCACATTGTCCGTGCTGGTGTCTACGCGGTCCTTCCTAGAGAGGGCGTCGGCGGGGCCCATCTGGGAACTGGGGACATGTGTGAAATGCAGGTCAAAGTCCTGCAGGAATAGTTTCCAGTGAGCATGTCGTCAAGACAGCTTTCTCGGCTCGTGGAAATATGTCAGATTTTTGTGATCTGTTAGGATTGAGACAGGGTGGAGCCTGCCCAAAAGATAATGGCACCACTCCTCCAAGACGTGGATGACTGCCAATAGCTTGTGGTCATAGATGTTGTAATTCTGCTCCGCTTCAATGAAGCTGTGGGAAAGGTAAGCACAAGGGTGAAGGTCTCCATTCATGTCTTTCTGCATAAGTACTCTGCCTGATGCGGTGAGGGAAGCATTGGTCATGACAAAGAAGGGCTGGGTGGTGTCTGGTAGAGTCAGGACTGGTTGGCAGGTAAACATCTCCTTGATCCTGTGGAAGGCTTGTATCCAGTCATTGGTCCACTCCCAGGGGGTTCCCTTCTTTGTCAAGTCTAACAGGGGTTGGGCGAGGTCGGAAAAGCTGGGGATAAATTTCTGGTAGAAGTTGCAGAATCCTATAAACGAACAGACTGCCTTTACATCCTTCAGGGGTTCCCACTGCTCGATGGCAGTCAATTTGGTGGGGTCCATACAAACTGAGTTCTTCCCCACTATCATTCCTAAGTACTCAACTTCTGTTGCATCAAATGTGCATTTGTCAAGTTTCAAAAACAGTTGCTGCTCCTGGAAACGTTGGAGTACTTTCTGAGTGCATTCCACATGGAGTGTCAGATCTGCAGAATGGATAAGAAGGTCATCCATATAGATAATCAGCCACCCTTCTGTGATGAAGTCTCCGAACACATGGTCCATGAACACCTGAAATGTGGCTGGCGAGTTACATAGTCTGAAGAACATGACAGTGGGTTCAAAGAGTCCTAGTGGAGTGACAAGGCTGCCTTCCAGCGGTCTTCCGGTTTAATCTGAATATTATTATATCCCCAGCACACATCCATCTTGGTGAAAATCAAAGACCCCTTGAGTTTGTCGATAAGATCTCCTATTAGGGGTAGAGGATATGCGTTTTTGACGGTGTGGGAATTGAGATATCAATAATCCTGGCACGGCCGCAGTTTCCCATCCTTCTTTTGTACAAAAAAGAAGGAGGCGGCTTGTGGGGATTTTGATGGTTGGATTTTACTGCTTTTCAGGTTTTCGTTGATGAACTTTTTACAGGCTTCTAGTTCTTCGGGATTGAGGGGGTAGTTCTTGGCGCGTTTCGGGGCAAAGCCTTTCACAGTAGTGATCACATGGTCGAAGGCTTGTATGGGGGCAAGGGTGGTGGTTTCTCCATCCACAAACACATTGGCATACTCTTTGTATGCGTCAGGCAGTTCTTTCTTTGCGTGGTCTGCTTGCTGGGCTAGGGTGGTAGAGAGGGTCGTTTTCTGAATAAATGTCTGTTCTTCTACAAATTGTCGTTCATACATCTTGGCTAGTTTGGTGTTGGGGTCTAAGCCAAGGTATTGGGTGAGGTATCGCTGTGCAAGCACCTCATGATCATTGAGCTTCTGCTTACACAGCATTTGAGGAAGGGATATGGTCCTGGAAGACCAGTTGATGGTGGGGTTAACTTCAGAGAGCCAGGTCATTCCCAAAATGACATTCTGTTCCTTTCCGCTGGCGAGGATGAGGAAGTCTTGTTCTTCTTCATGGTCTCCTATTTGGACAATTAGGGAGGTTTTGAAGAGAATGCTTCCTTTGCGGTTGGCGGTCCCATCAGCATTGATGGCACAGAGAGGGGTTTTGATACATTTGAATGGGAATTTGTTCCTTTGGGCAAAGGCATAGTCAATGAAGTTTTCCATGGCTCCACTATCGATAAGAGCTGTTGTTACAACGCACACGGTATCTCAGTGGCAAGCCAAAGAGATAGCTGTTGTCGGGACTTCACTGGACAATGTAGATGCGGAGTCTACGGTCCTAAGTCCAGAACTCAGCAAGCAGGTCTTGGGGCAACCTTTAGACCACAGAAGAGTAAGCGGAGCCTTGAGGTGTCGAAGGTGGAGCGAGCTCTCTGGATGCCAGTAGATACGTGTGGATTGCGTAGAACTAGCTGGGGTTTCCAGCCGGTTCCACCAGGGTTTATATAGTGTACACAGGTGGCAGTACACTAGCACGGACCAGGGACATGTATCTGCTGGAAGAGGAAAGGGTCGGATGTATCCTAAAGGGATGCATCCGAAAAGAAAGGGGAGCACTTCCACAATGGTGTGGTTGAGTGCAAACCAACAAAAGAGGCATGCAAGCATGCCAAAGGAAGTAGGTGCGAGGCAACAATGAGGTTGCGATGCACAAGAGATATAAAGGGAAGTCCGAGGTTCCCATGGGGGCCGTGGGGCCGAGGGAACCAAGGAAGGACAAAGGGTGATACCACATCGAGTGGTGGCACAGAAAGGGAAACATATGTAAGTAAGAGTAAACATAGGTAAAGTCTCACTGGTACTGAGGTAAGCGATAAAGGGTTGGCTAACCCTATGGTTAGGGGTTTGCCTATGGTAAGCGTAGAGTAAGTAGAGTTAAGTGTTGTACCAGTGATCAAGGAATGAAGAAAAGGGGCTGGGGGACTGCTCTACCGTAACAGCTGTGGTGGTTGCATTGCTTCCCCCTCCCACTGAAGACACGGAAATAGGGACTAGCATTGATTGGTCTTCAGTGGATACAATTACAGAGGGGTATTGGGGAGAGGTCTGAGACATTGTGGCTCACCTCTCATCTAAAAATCCTGGGCCTTCCTCAAAGCCAAAGAGCGTACACTTATGCTTGCGATCCTTTCTTCATTGATGTCCATCTGGGAGCTAGGGGTTTCTTCTTCTCCCTGGTAGTCAGGTTCAAAACACGTCTTGAGGACTTGAAGGACTTCATCATCCCCCTTCTTGCCCTTCTTCAAAGTCTAGATATACTTCTCCAACTGCGACTCAGTGGAGACGGCTCTCGTCTGCTCGCTTCTTCCAGATCCCAATGTGGAAGATGAGCCTTTTTGTGATGGGCCTTGGTTTTTACGCTCATGGGAAGGTCCTTTGTTACCCTTCTGATGCTTTCAGGTGGAGCATCCTTTAGCATGGCAGATAAAGCATCACCCTTCTTTCATATGGCGAGCTCTTTCGGTGGGGGTTAGGTTGATGGCATCAATGTCCATTGCGTTAGGGTCGCAGTAACTGTGAGGTGCAGAATATTGACCTTGCTGGTAGTTGGAAATCTTGGCTAGCTGTTGGGTGGCCGATGAGGCATGGGAGATCCAGTCTTTGAGGGTGGTGGGTTCTGTACCACTCAAGACGATTTTCATGATTTCAGGGTGGAGGTCTCTAGTGAAAAAGTTGCAGAGGGTGGCTTCTTCCTTAATATTTGCCTGCCCTGCTAGAAGGGAGAAGCGGGTTTGGTAGTGGGTAAAGGAGGATGAAGACAGTCTGTCTTTCGGCAACATACGCCAAGTCCGCAACTGTCTTCATGCTTCCACTTCATCATCCTTGGTGGCAAAGGCAATTTTAAATTCTTCTATGAATTTCCTCCACTTCATCCAAGTGTCGGGGTCATCAGCCCCCTTAGCATAATATCCTTCTGCAAATGTCTTGCCCTGTCCCTCAGGCATCTTTGACAAGGTGATGGCCACAACATAATCAGAGTATTTGTCCTTCTTAGGGATAGCGAAGGTACTCATGGCAGAGATCCACCAATTGGTGTTGGAGATCTTGCCGAAAAACTCCTTGAGTAATGATTCTTTCCCCATGTCTGCTTCTTCGTCGCTACTAGTATCGTCAGTGTTGGAGTAGTGGTCGGACCGATTGCTGTCTTCCCCAGGGAGGTGAATGTCAGGGTTCCCAATGGGTACTAGACTCTGTGGGCTAGCAATGGCTAGAGGAGAGCCAGTTGGGTGAGCAGGGGCTGGTACCCTCTCTGGCAGGTTCTGAGTCAGGGCTGGTACCCAATCTCCCCAAACAGGTGTCCGGGCTGGTACCGGTACACGAGCAGTCGGAGTAGCAGACCCAGACAATGGGCTACCACTTCCAGCTATCCTTCTGTGAGCACAGTCTCGTTCATACTGTTCATTTCATCTCCTGTCTTCTTCCTCAATATGAAGCCACTCCTCTCTAGCCTGGAACTGTTGATCTAGTTCTTGGTTGCAGAGTTCGTTCTGGCAGGAGGCAGTGGCAAGGGCAGTGGCTTGTCTCGCTTCTTGATCCTCTACAGACGAGTCATCATCGTCCAGACTGGGAACTCGGAATGTGGTGGTGGAGGGTGGGGGTCACTGCTACTGAATAGTAGGCAACGTAGAGGGCAGCTTATTCTTTTGTTACGCATGGGCTTAACTGTGGGTCATCAAGTCAAGTAGCACTCAAGACGGGCAGTTGGCTTCACATGGAACAGCTGTGAGGGAATAATGAGGATAAGGGATTGAGGTGGTGAATGGCGGAGAAGACCCACAATGAGTATGACTTAGACAAGTCTGGTTGTGTGGAATAGGAGGACATGGGTGATGGGTAAGGGAACGAGTTACCCCTTGTAAGTCCCAAAGGTTATGATTCTAGAAAGAGGGGCAAAGTGAGGAACGAGGCTTTGTGAGCTTATGACGACACACAGTAAACCGAAACTGCGTAGAATAAGCTAGGGAATACAGCAGAGTCCCTAGCTATTTATCTAGTAGTACAACCCTAAGCCCTGGGTCAAGGAATGGGGCAAAGGGGAAGGCTAAAGGGGTAAAAGGAAGCTCACCATAAGGGTGAGCTGCAGGGTCCACAGGTTTCTGGAAAAGGAAGAAGGAAATCCACAGGTCTCTGAACTGAAAAGGAAAACAGGAAATCCACTGGTGTGGAGTTCTGCAGAATAGATAAGAAAATCTGCAGATTAGATAAGGAAATCCGCAGGTGCCCAGGAAAGGCAGGAAGAGGTCTGGAGCAGCCTAAGGGAGCTCCAGCATGCAGATTACAGGTATGTCAGGAAAGACTAGCCAGTCGTCTTCGAAGTAAGTCACTGGGGTAAAGGAAAAAGGGGAAAACAATAGTCTCATCTGGGAAGTAGGGCACTCAACTGTAACACAGCCAGCAATGTACCAGCAAATGAAGGTGGACATCCCAGGCCACCAGTAATCATGGGAGAGCAGGGCAAGGGTCCAGGTGAAGCCAGTGTGACCCCCATGTGGGGAATTGTGGATCCCGGAGATAAGGGCTTGACAGCAGTCTTCGGGGACATAGGTGTGACCAAGAAAGGTAAGGTTGTGACTGTCGAAGGCCCAGTTATCCAGGTGGGCACGGGGAAGGAGGGAGGAACCTTCATGCATGGCCTGAAGGGCGGAGACGACCATAGGGTCCAAGGAGGTGGAGGTGGCAATTTTGTTGGCAATGGCAAGGTCGAGAGAACAGGCAAAAACTTCATCAGGGAGGAGTTGGAGGGTGACATTGTCACCGGAAGTATCAACCTCGTCCTTCCATGACAGGGCATCAGTGGGTCCCATCACCATACCAGGAAGGTGGGTAAAGGTCAGGTTGTAGTCCTGGAGGAACATTTGCCACTGGGTGTGGCAACAAGACAACTTCCAAGGTTCACAGAAGTAGGTCAAGTTTTTGTGATCAGTCAGGACAGAGATGGGATGACCAGTCCCTTGGAGGTAATGCCGCCATTCCTCTATGGCCATGATGTTACAGTCAAACGTCCCACCTCCCGCATGAGGTTATCTTTTTCCCCTTTCTCCTTTACTCCCGCTACATACTTCGAAGATGACTGGCTGATCCTCCCGGACGTAGCCATAGTAGACACACCAGAACTTCCCTAGATCATGTCAGACCCCTTTTCCTTTTTGACCTTCTCCTTTTCAGAAACCGGTGGATTTCTTTTCCTTACCTGCGGATTTCCTTTTCCTACCTGCGGAATTCCCTTCCACACTTGCAGACTTCCCATCCCAGAAATCCGCAAACTCTGTTTCCTATCCCAGAAATCCGCAAACTCCATTTCCCCTTTTGGAAATCCGTGGACTCTGAAGTCTGCCTCTCATGGTGAGCTTCCTCTAAACCCTTTGACCTTGCCCTTCGCCCCATTTTCCAACCCAGGGCCTAGGGCTGTATTACTAGATAAATAGCTAGGGACTCCCTTGTATTCCCCAGCTTATTCTATGCAGTCTTGGTTTACTGTGTGTTGTCACTAAGCTCACAAAGCATTGTTCCTTGCTTTGCTCCTCATCCTAGAATCATAAACCTTTGGGACTCCCAAGGGGTAACCTGTTCCCTTGCCCATCACCTGTGTCTCTCAATTCCGCACAAGCAGATTTATCTTTAACACGCTTGCTACGGGTCTTCTCCGCCATTCGCCACCTCAATCCCCTATTTCCTTATTCCCTCGCAGCTGTTCTATGTGAAGCCAACTGCTCGTCTTGAGTGTTACTTAGCTCGACGACCCGCAGTTAAGCCCATGCATAACAAAAGAATAAGCTGCCCCCTATGTCGCCTACTATTCAGTAGCAGCGACCCCCACCCTCCACCACCACATTCCGAGTCCCCAGTCCAGATGACAATGACTCGTCCGTAGACGATCGAGAAGCGAGACAAACTGCTGCCCTTGCCACTGCCTCCCGCCAGAACGAGATCCGCAACCAAGAACTCGAACAACGATTCCAGGCCGGTGAGGAGCAGCTTCGCATTGAGGAAGAAGACAGGAGATGAAACGAATGGTACGAACGAGACTGTGCCCGCAGAAGGATAGCTGGAAGTGGTAGCCCATTGTCTGGGTCTGCTACTCCGACTGCTCGTGTACTGGTACCAGCCTGGACACCTGTTTGGGGAGATCAGGTACCAGCCCCTGCTCAACCCACCGGCTCCCCTCTAGCTATTGCTAGCCCAAGGAACCTAGTACCCATTGGGAACCCTGATATACACCTCCCCGGGGAAGACAGTGATCGGTCCGACCACTATTCCGACGCTGATGATAGTAGCGACGAAGAAGCAGATATGGGGAAAGAATCATTACCAAAGGAGTTTTCTGGCAAGATCTCTGATGCCAACTGGTGGATCTCTGCCATGAGTACCTTCGCCATTGCCAAGAAGGATAAGTACTCTGACTATGACCTCATGGCTATAGCCTTGTCAAAGATGCCCAAGGGACAAGGCAAGACGTTTGCAGAAGGGTATTATGCAAAGGGAGCTGACAATCCCAACACCTGGATGAAGTGGACGAAGTTCGTTGAGGAATTCAAGATCACCTTCGCCACGAAGGATGATGAAGCAGAAGCATGGTGTTACAGTCGAACGCCCCACCTCCCATATGAGATTATCTTTTTCCCCTTTCTCCTTTACCCCTGTCACCTACTTCGAAGACGACTGGCTGATCTTCCCAGATGTAGCCATAGTAGACACACCGGAACTTCCCTAGATCATGCCGAACCCCTTTCTCCTTTTGATCCTCCCCTTTTCAGAAACCCGCAGACTTCTTTTCCCCATCCACGGATTTCCTTTTCCTACCTACGGAATTCCCTTCCGCACTTGCGGATTTCCTATCTTAGAAATCCGCAAACTCCGTTTCCCCTTTTGGAAACCCGCGGACTCCAAAAGCCTGCCTCTTACAGCAGACTTCCTTTAAACCCTTCAACCTTACCCTTTGCCCCATTCCCTGACCCAGGGCCTAGGGCTGTATTACTAGATAAATAGCTAGAGACCTCCTTGTATTCCCCAGCTTATTCTACGCAGTCTCGGTTTACTGTGTGTCGTCACTAAGCTCGCAAGGCATCATTCCTCGCTTTGCTCCTCACTCTAGAACCATAAACCTTTGGGACTTCCAAGGGGTAACCTGTTCCCTTGCCCATCGCCCGCGTCTCATAAATCCGCACGAGCGGGATTACCCGACGCACTTGTTGCGGGTCTTCTCTGCCATTCGCCACCTCGATCCCTAATTCCCTTATCTCCCCATTCCCTCGCGGCTGTTCTACGTAAGGCCAACCGCTCGTCGTGAGTGTTACTTAGCTCGACGACCCGCAGTCAAGCCCATGCGTAACACATGGAGGCAACTGCGGACCTGGTGCATGCTGCCAAAGGATGGACCATCCTCGTCCTCCTTCACCTGATATCAAACCCGCTTCTCCCTTCTGGCAGGACAGGCCAAGATCAAGGAAGAAGCCACCCTCTGCAACTTCTTTGCTAGAGGCCTCCACCCTGAAATCATGAAGATCATCTTGAGTGGTACAGAACCCACTACCCTCAAAGACTGGATCTCTTGTGTCTCGTCGGCCACCCAACAACTAGCTAAGATTTCTGACTACCAGCAAGGCCAATATTCCGCACCTCGCAATTCCCGTGACCCCAACGCAATGGACGTCGATGCCATCAACCTAACCCCCACCAAGAGAGCTCGCCATATGAAAGCAGGGCGATGCTTTATCTGCCACACTAAAGGATGCTCTACCTGAAAGCATCAGAAGGGTAATGAAGGACCTTCCCATGAGCGTAAAAACTGAGGCCTGTCATCAAGAGGCTCATCTTCCACATCAGGATCAGGAAGAAGCAAGCAGATGAGAGCCGTCTCCACTGAATCACAGCTGGAAAAATATATCCGGAATTTGAAAGAAAGCAAGAAAGGGGACGATGAAGTCCTTCAGGTTCTCAAGACGTGCTTTGAACCCAACTACCAGGGAGAAGAAGAGACCCCTAACTCCCAGATGGACGTCGATGAAGAAAGGATCGCAAGCGTGAATGTACGCTCTGTGGCTTTGAGGAAAACCCCAGATTTTTAGAAGAGAGGCGAGCGGCAACGACTCTGACCTCTCCGCAGTACCCCTCTGTAATTGTATCCACTGAAGATCAATCAATACTAGTTCCCATTTCCATATCTTCAGTGGGAGGGGGAAACATTGCAACAACCACTGCCCTCATCGATAGTGGAGTTACTGGTGTTACGACGCAAGGCGACTGTCGCAGTGCGAGCACTGGAGTCTCATGCAAGTAACAATGAACCTCAATGAAGAGGTCGTGCTACAAGCATAACCTAGGCGAAGTAGAACCAGGGGAGCTCAGGAGAGTCCCAGTCTCTGAGAGGGGAGTGAAGAGACACCAGTAATCACAGGTAGATTGCATAGAACTAGCTGGGGATTCCAGCAGTTCTGCAGGGGTATTTATACTACAGGTATTCTAGCACGGACCACTGGTGTACATACGACGAGTATAGTAAGAGGAGGTGTACTCCCTAATGGAGTGCACCAGAATAGGAAAGAGAGAGAGAATGAGGCGCACAACCTGAAGGAGTGTGCTCGGAATGGAAAGGTAAAATGTATAAAGTATAAAGGGCTGGATGAGCTCCGAGGAGTTCCACGGAAGTCCGAGGAGGTCACCAGCAAGGGAAAGGTCCTCGTTCCACAACTGAGGTGGTTGACGAGTTGAGATGAGAGAAGGGCGAGCACACAGTGCGAGCCCAGGCGGTAAGACGATATTGTATCCGATATTGGCAATGCCGAATGTGGAAAGGATTCTCCTGATGGGATAGGCTATCAGGGAATGGAAGCATCTCGGGATGATGCGAACGCGGGGTCATGGAAGCCTGATGGTGTGAGTGAGGACAGGGTCTGAGCGAGCGGAACAGAGTCCGAGATGACTCGAGGACATCTGATCAGGAAGGCGACAGCGGATCACGAGAAGTACCAAGTGATGCCTATTTGGGAGTACTGGTACGCGTCGCAGATGTGGGACAAAGGAAGACCTGGAATGACAGTGGTGGGCACGAGCCCGAGGACGCCACGGACGAGGGCGAGCGATCTAGAACATTGGGACATGCTTAGATAAGCATGTGGCGCTGACGGGGTATTACCGGAGGTCGGATAGTGCTAGCCTATATGGCATTAGGTAAGCGGTGGCAATGATAGGGGCTATCCGGTGGCGAGCGAGTGCTAAGGAGCACAAGCGATGTTCCATACGAAGTGTAACCTTCTAGGCCTAATGGTAGGCGTAGCAAGGTGGTCCTAGGTGCTGGTCTATACGTGGTGTCCTGTGTACGAGGGAGAGTACGGAGGAGGAGCGAAGGGAAGATGAGCGACGACGACGATGAGGAACGCTATCTGAAAGAAGAAAAAGGTATGGGGGTTCCCATTATCGTAACAACTGGAAACTTCATCGATTACGCCTTTGCCAGGAGGAACAAATTCCCATTCAAACATATCAAAACCCCTCTCCGCGCCATCAACACTGACGGAACCCCCAACCGCAAAGGAAGTATCCTCTTCAAAACCTCCTTGATCATTCGAGTAGGAAATCAAGAAGAAGAGCAAGACTTCCTCGTCCTCGCCAGCGGAAAGGAACAGAACATCATTCTAGGAATGACCTGGCTCTCTGAAGTTAATCCCACTATCAATTGGTCTTCCAGGACCATATCCCTTCCTCAAATGCCCTGCAAGTGGAAACTCGATGACCATGAGGTGCTTGCACAGCAATACCTCACCCAATATCTTGGCCTAGACCCCGACACCAAACTAGCCAAGATGTATGAACGATGTTTCATAGAGGAGCGGACGCTTATCCGGAAAACGACCCTCTCTACCTCACTAGCCCAACAAGCAGACCACGCAAAGAAGGTACTGCCCGATGCATACAAGGAGTATGCAGATGTATTTGTGGACAGAGAAACCACCACCCTTCCCCCCATATGAGCCTTCGATCATGCCATCACCACCAATGAAAATTTCTCTCCAAAATGTGCCAAGAACTACCCCCTTAATCCCAAAGAATTAGAAGCTTGTAAAAAGTTTGTTGATGAAAACCTGAAAAGCGGTAAAATCCAACCATCAAAATCCCCACAAGCCGCCCCCTTCTTCTTTGTACAAAAGAAGGATGGGAAACTGCGACTGTGCCAGGATTATCGATATCTCAATTCCCAAACCATCAAAAACACATATCCACTGCCTCTAATAGGAGATCTCATCGATAAACTCAAGGGATCTTCGATTTTCACCAAGATGGATGTATGATGGGGATATAACAATATTCGGATTAAGCCAGAAGACTGCTGGAAGGCAGCCTTCATCACCCTGCTAGGACTTTTTGAACCCACTGTCATGTTCTTCGGGCTGTGTAATTCGCCAGCCACATTTCAGGTGTTCATGGACCACATGTTTGGAGACTTCATTGCAGAAGGGTGGCTGATTATCTACATGGATGACCTCCTAATCCACTCCACAGACCCAGTGCTTCATGCAGAACGCACTCAGAAAGTGCTCCAACATTTCCAGGAGCAACAACTGTTTTTGAAACTTGACAAATGCATGTTTGACGCAACCGAAGTTGAGTACCTTGGCATGATAGTAGGGAAGAACTCGGTCCGCATGGACCCTACCAAGTTGACCGCCATCGAGCAGTGGGAACCCCCAAAGGACGTCAAAGTCATCCGTTCATTCATAGGATTCTGCAATTTCTACAGGAAGTTCATCCCCAGCTTTTCTGACCTTGCCCGACCCCTCCTAGACCTAACCAAGAAGGGAGCCCCTTGGGAGTGGACCGATGACCGAATACGAGCCTTCCACAGAATCAAGGAGACGTTCACTCACCAACCAGTCCTAGCTCTACCGGATACCACCCAACCCTTCTTTGTTATGACTGAGGCATCTCTCACCGCATCGGGTGGAGTACTCATGCAGAAAGATACGAACGGAGACCTTCACCCCTGCGCCTACCTTTCCCGCAGCTTCATTGAGGCGGAGTGGAATTATGACATTTATGACTGCGAACTACTGGCAGTCATCCATGCACTGGAAGAATGGCACCATTACCTCTTGGGAACTCCCCACCCCGTCTCGATCCTAACGGATCACAAGAACTTAATGTATTTCCGCGAGCTGTGGAAATTGTCTCGACGGCATGCCCGCTGGAAGCTCTTCCTGCAGAATTTCGACCTGCACTTCACACATGTCCCTGGCTCCCAGATGGGTCCTGCAGATGCCCTCTCTAGGAAGGACCGCATGGACACCAGCACAGACAATGCAGAGGTTACCCTCCTCCCTCCGGATGTGTTTACCCAGAGTTTAGACCTTGCAATTGCCGAAAGGATTGCAGACTCCACCCCTGACAACCCCCTTGTGATTGACACCATGAAGGCCATTTCCCTTGGAACCTCCCTCTTTCCCTGCGCGTCACCCGATGACTGGAAGTTTGACAACAGAAAGCTTTATTTCAGGAATCGGCTGTACATCCCTGTGGGACAGTGGATGGACCTTGTTCGCCTCATTCATGATAACCCTGGAGGGGGCCACTCTGGACATTTCTGCACCATCAATCTCCTTGAATGGGACTACTGGTGGCCTGGTCTCACCACATTCGTCTGGCAATTCATACCCAGGTATGCCCACTGTCAGCGGAATAAAGTCAACACCCACCCCACCCCACCACCCCTCACACCGATTGCCTCTGCAGCTACCCGCCTGTTCCAGGTTGTCTCCACCGATTTGATCATGGGATTACCCCCTGTCCGGAGATTCGACAGTGTCTTGGTCGTGGTTGACCATGGCCTTATGAAGGGGGTGATTTTCTGTCCCTGTACCTCCACTATCAATGTGGAAGGAGTTGCCAAACTCTTTTTCAACCACGTGTTCAAACGATTTGGCTTACATGACAAGGTCATTTCCGATCGAGGCCCCCAGTTTGCCTCCACATTCGCACGGGAGCTTGCTAGACTACTCTCCTACAACATAGCACTATCCACTGCCTATCATCCACTGACTGATGGAGAAACTGAATGAGTAAACCAAGAGTTGGAGACTTATCTGCGGCTTTTCTGCGACGGGAACCACTCAAAATGGGTCAACCTCTTGACCTTTGCCGAATTCCATCACAACTCGGTCGCCCATTCCGTTACCCAGAAATCCCCATTTTCCCTTATGATGGGTTATGAACCCTGCTCCTACCCTCCTCTTGGAAAGACCTTTCTCCCAGCACTTGAAACCCGCCTTGAACGGATTCAGTTGGCCAGAAGTGAAGTGCTTGCTGCACATGACACCGCCCGCCATCACGTCCTAGAAAGGACGACTTCGAAATTTACTCCCAGGAAGATTGGGGACTGTGTTTGGCTGTCTTCAAAGAACCTCGCCCTGCGGTACCCCACCCAAAAACTATCTCTGCGGAAAGAAGGCCCATTTGAAATCCTGAAGGTCCTCTCGCCATTGGCCTATCAGTTGAAGCTACCTCCACAATGGAAAATACACGACGTCTTCCATGCCTCCCTGTTATCATCCTATCGGGAAACGCCCAAACACGGACCAAATTACCTAAATCCTCCTCCCGATCTAATCTGTGGAGAAGAGAAATTTGAAGCTGACAAAATAGTCAAGCATCATGGCACTAAAGGTTGGAGACAATACCTCATGATGTGGAAAGGGTACAGCCCATCGGAGGCCACCTGGGAACCCAAGTGGAATTTGCGGAATTCCACCCCTCTGCTCAGAGCTTATAAGCTCGCCCACGATTGTTGAATTCTGTTACGTTCGTACCGAAATACTAATGTAGAACTTGGTCAAAAGCAGGATCAAAGGTTCTTCAAAAAGTTCGAGAGTATTTCTGAGTTTCGTAGGGTCAAGGGTTCGTCCTCCTTTTGAACGACAGTTCAACAGAGGATGAAAGCGTACACTTCAAAAGTGGTACGATTGACTTATAGAAGCTGCACACTTCAGAAGTGGTGCAGACGACTTATAGAAGTCCAGAGGGTTTCGGAGAAACTACCAGGTGGTTTACCAAGTAGGTCAAAGTTAGGAGGTACAGGTTGTAGACGACGGGTTTATATATGTCAGAAAGAAATGAAATGGAATGTTGTAGAATGTTATGGAAAGTGATGGAAGGATCGCTGACTAAGCAAGTGATGAGTAAGTCGGATGGGAGGGAGGTTTGTCAGCAATAAGAAAAAGGATGACTAAAAGAAGTACAGCCTCTCAGTGAGTTGACACGAGGCAAAGTAGTACATCGGAAGAGAAAAAGAAATGAGTCGTAACAAATTCCCCCAATTCCTTCCCCCCTCTGCTCACCCAGATGGCCATTGAACAAACCCTTCCTCTCATCCCTGCCATTCCCGCTGTCCACATCAATCATCTCCCAACCCAAGCATGATACTCCCTCTATGCCATCATCCTTGAGTCCCCCAGACTCTTGGAGCTCCTCGTCAAAACTGGATTCATTAGTAACGACCAGTTCCTTTCAGGGCTCATCAGCGTCTTCCACAGATACGCTCACATTCATCGAGTGCACGCCAAGCACGAGATGCATTATCGTGAGGGGGTGTTCAGTATCCACAATGCCCCCATGGCAGAGGCTGTGGTCAGCCTCCGTCACGAAATCCTTGCCATCTTGGATGACGCACAACTTGCCTTTGCCATCAACCGACTTGAGCCTCAGCTCGTTGCGCACCTCCTCCATCCCCTCCTCCTCAGTCTCTCAGCTACCAAGCGGAGAGCTTACTTTGCTCCTGAGGGAACCTCCAGGCCCGTGTCGCCTATTCCCATCCCCCCTCTGATAGGTATATCCAGTAATCCCGCCTCTCCCTCTTCCATCTCCGATCCGTCAACAACTGTCTCCTTGCAGACAAGAGGACTTACCCCTGCCACCACGATCGCTGGCTCTGGACATCCCACTCCAGCCACCACCCCCGCTTCCTCACCTTCCCCTCCACCACCCATGACCAACAGCAGTAGCACCGTACAACCCTGTCAGCTCGTGGCAGCAGAGCCTACAGTCCACCCTCTCAGATGCACTGGTCCAAGCCACTCTATCAGGAGATGACCAGTCCCCCTACTCGTTGTTGGACTTCCAACCTCCTCACTTGCTCCCTCCTACCAACTCCTCCCCGCTGCCAGATCCAGAGGAAACCCTATTGACATTGATGCACCAGCCGCCTCCACCAGCGTTCGACACACCTCCCCCCCTAACACGTGTTGCTACCAATGCAGTGACACCTCCCACTGGCGCGTGGATTGCTCTGACTACAGATGTCCCTTCTGCCATGTATCAGCTCCCGGTCACACCCAGGCCTCTTGCCCACAACGCCGTTGCAGCAATTGTAACACCCTTGGGCATATTATGGACAACTGTCCCCACCCTCGTAACAACCCATTCCCCCATCGACCCTGGACTTGGAACAAGGAGTCCAATGACGACTACGAGGTCAACGAGGGAGACCAGTCCGGCCCTGACGCTGAAGTTGTAGCTGCGGTGCAGCTATCTAATGAAGGGGGTAATGTTACAGTCAAATGTCCCGCCTCCCGCATGAGGTTATCTTTTTCCCCTTTCTCCTTTACTCCCATTACATACTTTGAAGACGACTGGCTGATCTTCCTGGATGTAGCCATAGTAGACACACCAGAACTTCCCTAGATCATGTCAGACCCCTTTTCCTTTTTGACCTTCTCCTTTTCAGAAACCCACGGACTTCTTTTCCTTACCCGCAGATTTCCTTTTCCTACCTGCGGAATTCCCTTCCACACTTGCGGACTTCCCATCCCAGAAATCCACAAACTCCATTTCCCCTTTTGGAAACCCGCGGACTCTGAAGCCTGCCTCTCATGGCGAGCTTCCTCTAAACCCTTCGACCTTGCCCTTCGCCCCATTTTCCAACCCAGGGCCTAGGGCTGTATTACTAGATAAATAGCTAGGGACTCCCTTGTATTCCCCAGCTTATTCTATGCAGTCTCGGTTTACTGTGTGTCGTCACTAAGCTCGCAAAGCATCATTCCTCGCTTTGCTCCTCATCCTAGAATCATAAACCTTTGGGACTCCTGAGGGGTAACCTGTTCCCTCGCCCATCGCCCGTGTCTCTCAATTCCGCACAAGTGGATTTATCTTTAACACGCTTGCTGCGGGTCTTCTCCGCCATTCACCACCTCGATCCCCTATTCCCTTATTCCCTCACAGCTGTTCTATGTGAAGCCAACCGCTCGTCTTGAGTGTTACTTAGCTCGACGACCCGCAGCTAAGCCCATGCGTAACACATGATAACTGCTAACAACTCCCAGTCATAGATGTCATAGTTGCGCTCCACCGACCCAAACGTTTTGGAGATGTAGGAACATGGGTGGAGATCACTGTTGACATCTTTCTGCATGAGGATGCCTCCAGCGGCGGTGAGAGAGGTGTCAGTCATGACATAGAAAGGCTGGGAAATGTTGGGGGTGCATGTTACGATAATGGGAACCCCCATACCTTTTTCTTCTTTCTTTAGTTTTCCTCATCATCGTCATCGCTCATATTCCCTTCGCTCCTCCTCCGTACTCTCCCTCGTACATGGGACACCACATATAGACCAACACCTAGGACCACCTTGCTACACCTATTGATAGGTCTAGAAGGTTACACTTCATATGGAATATCACTCATGCTCCTTAGCATTCGCTCACCACCGGATAGCCCCTATCTTCGCCACCACTTACCTAATGCCATATAGGCTAGCACTATCCGACCCCCGGGACTACCCTGTCAGCGCCACACACTTATCTAAGCATGTCCCTTTGTTCTAGAACGACTCGCCCTTGTCCGCAGTGTCCTCGGGCTCGTGCCCATCACTGTCATTCCAGGTCTCCCTTTGTCCCGCGTCTGTGATGTGTACCATCTTTCCCGATAAGGCATCACTCGGTACTTCTCGTGATCCGCTGTCGTCTTCCTGACCGGATGTCCTTGAGTCATCTCGGACTCTGTTCCACTCGCTCGGACCCTGTCCTCACTCTCACCATCAGGCTTCCACAACCCTGCGTTCACATCATCCCGAGATGCTTCCATTCCCTGATAGCCTATCCCATCAGGTGAATCTCTTCCACATTCAGCATTGCCAATATCGGACACAATGTCGTCTTACCGCCTGGGCTCGCACCATATGCTTGCCCTCCTCTCGTCTCAACTCGTCAACCACCTCAGTTGTGGAACGAGGACCTTTCCCTTGCTGGTGACCTCCTCGGACTTCCGTGGAACTCCTCGGAGCTCATCCAGCCCTTTATACTTTATATGTTTTACCTTTCCATTCTGAGCGCACTCCTTCAGGTCGTGTGCCTCGTTCTCTCTCTCTTTCCTATTCCGGTGCACTCCATTAGGGAGTACACCTCCTCTTACTATACTTGTCATGTACACACCAGTGGTCCGTGCTAGATATTCTGTACTATAAATACCCCTGCAGAACTGCTGGAATCCCCAGCTAGTTCTATGCAATCTACCTGCGATTACTGGTGTCTCTTCACTCCCCTCTCAGAGACTGGGACTCTCCTGAGCTCCCCTGGTTCTACTTCGCCTAGGTTATGCTTGTAGCACAGCCTCTTCATTGAGGTTTGTTGTTACTTGCATGAGACTCCAGTGCTCGCACTGCAACAGTCGCCTTGCGTCGTAACAGTGCGCAGTATAGGTTGTTTCAGGAAGGCATTCTTGAGGGTCTGGAACACACGTTCCTGGTCATCATCCCAGGTCCAGGCTGCTCCTTTTTGTGTGAGGTCGTGTAGGGGTTTGCAAATGTCAGAGAATGTGGGGATGAATTTTCGATAGAAGTTACAAAACCTGATAAACGACCTGACAGCTTTGACATCTGTTGGTGGGGTCCACTCCTCAATGGCTGCTAACTTGGTAGGGTCCATTTGGATATTGTCTTTTGACACCACAAGTCCAAGATATTCAACTTTGTCCATGTTGAAAGAACACTTCTCCAGTTTAAGATAGAGGTGTTGCTCACAGAATCATTGGAGGACCTTCTCCATGTGTGCTCGATGGATTTCTGGATCAGAGGAGTGGATGAGGACATCATCTGTCAAGTCTGTTCCCTCTGGGTACAAGTCCGATGGAGTTCCGCAGTGTCAGTACAAAGTTGGGCAGAGGTCCGACGGAGGGTAAGGAGGTCAAGGGTACTCAACAGATAAGGACATTGGTGCAGGACTTATGTGTCGCGCCCTTGCCAAGCCTCGTGTCCTCGTATTTGGGAAGTAGTACAGAGGAGGGTAAGGGAAGGTTGGAAAGGAACTTGGGCGAGGAGGGGTGACTTGGTTGATTTACAAACTGAGGTCTACAGACGGAGGATGCAATACTTATACTATGTACCAGGACTGAGATCGGAAGAGGGTACGTAACAAATGACAGATGGTAGCTACGAAGTGAAACAAATGATAAGGAAGTATGACAGGAGCATATGGAGGACAACAGGAGACATATGGAGGATGACAGGAGACACATGGTTAGGTACGAGAACATGAAACAGAACGTCAAGGGGAATGAAGGGTGACATCATATGGAAGTCCAGTAGGGAAGCATGCAACTCCAGATACTGGTTATAGACCCGAGTACGGAGATGATGGTTGCGCACTGGAGATGTAAAGAAAATGACCGGAGATGGTCACTTGACCACCGGAGATCATGGATATGACATCATCCATGTATATGACTAGCCATCCTTCCGTGATATAATCTGCAAAAGCATCGTCCATGTATGCTTGGAAGGTGGCGGGTGAATTACACATCCCAAAGAACATCACCATTGGTTCGAAGAGTCCAAATGGTGTGATAAAAGCAGCCTTCCACTGGTCTTTGGGTTTGACCAGGACATTATTGTATCCCCAATGGACATCCAACTTGGTGAAGATGGATGACCCTTTTAGCTTGTTGAGTAGGTTGTTGATACAGGGAAGTGGATATGCATTCTTGACCATATGACTGTTGAGATATCGGTAATCCTGGCACAGGTAGAGTTTCCCATCCTTCTTCGCCACAAAGAAGAAGGGAGCCGCTTGAGGGGAAGTGGAGGGTTGGATCTTTCCACTTGCCAGATTCTCATTTACAAATTTTCGACAAGCGTTGATTTCATTAGAATTGAGGAAGTAGTTTTTGGCGCACTTTGGAACAAAGGAAGGAAGTAGTTTGATTTCATGATCAAAGGGTCTAGAGGGTGGCAATTCGGTTGCCTCTTCGTCAACGAATACGTCAGTGAACTGCTGATACATACTCCTTTGGGATGGTTTTCGTGATTTTGGCCATCTCCTGGGCCAACATAGTCAACAACGTAATCTTTTGGATGTGAGTGGGCATCCTTTTGAATCGTGTCCTGTAGGCTTTGGCTAGCCTGTTGTTGATGTCTAGATCTAAGTATCATAGCAGATACCATTGTGCTAGGGCTTCTTGGCCATTGTGCTTTCTTTTTGCCAACATAGGAGGTTTTATGGATACCTTCTGACTACTCCAGTCTATCGTTGGGTTTCAGTCTCCTAACCACAACATCCTGAGAATGATGCTCTGTTGTTTTCCACTGGAGAGTATGAGGAAGTCCCAATCTTCCTCATCTTCATCAATCTGGATGTGGAGGTGGACCTTATGGGTTATTTCTCCCATCTTGTTAATGGTTCCATCCGCGTTCATAGCAGTGACCAGCCTAGTGAGACAAGTGAATGGCAGTTTATTTCGTTTTGCAAATGCATAGTTGATGAAGCATGAGGTGGCTCCACAGTCAATGAGGGCAGGTGTGGTGACAATGGATTTACTCCCAACTGGCGAAAGAGAAACTGGGATGAATACAGATTTCTCATTTCTGGATACTATTACAGTTAGGAGAGTAGGAGAGCAAGATGTTGCAGCAAGTCTCCTTTCTAAAAATCCTTGCCGACACAGATGCAGTTGACTTGTTCAACCTCATAGGTAGCATGTGGTTCTTCAGTGTCTTCATCATAGCATTCTTTGAGAACTCAAAGGATCTCCTTCCTGTCTTTCCTTCCTCCCTCCAGATTGGCAATATAAGCATCTAGGGGATTGGGAGAGGAGGAGGCACTCATTTGCACAGTCCTGAATCTTTCTGGTTTCTTCAGGGTAGAAGTCGAGGAGGTGGAGGGGATCGGAGTGGAACTCTTCCACTGCATGGGCTGTCTGTAATTTCTGTGCCCTGTGTTATGCTTGTACCGGAGTACCAGTGTAGAACTTGGTCAAGTACAAGATCAAGGGTTCCCTAGGTAATGGGAACGTTTTGGAGATCGAAGGGTCAAGGGTTCGTCCTTGCTTGAACGTCAGTTCGAAGCAAGACGAAAGCATACACTTCAGAAGTGGTATGATTGACTTATAGATGCTGCACACTTCAGAAGTGGTGCAGACGACTTATAGAGGTCCAGAGGGTTTCAAGGAAACTACAAGGTGGGTTACCAAGTAGGTCAAAGTTAGGAGATACAGGCTGTAAGCAACAGGTTTATATACGTCTGAAAGAAATGAAATGGAATGTCGTAGAATGTTGTGGAAAATGAAGGAAGAGTCACTGACCGAGCAAATGATGAGTAAGTCAGATGGAAGGGAGGTTGGTCAGCGATAAGAAAAAGGATGACTAATAGAGATACAGCCTCTCGGTGAGTCGACACGAGGTGAAGTAGTACATAGAGAGAAGGAAAAAGAAACGAATCGTAACATTACCCCCGTCTTATGATCGAGTCATTGACGAAGAATAAAATCAAGCTCCCTTTTTGTCTTTAAAATGTGCCGTAAGACGCCCCAGGGGATCCGGTAATGTTTCCCCAGCCAATGTCATCAATAGCGTCATCATAGTCACCGCCAGCAGCTCCAGGGGGTGTAGGAGGATGGGAATTCCTGCGCACCGGGGGTGGGGTGGGAGAAGTAATCGGTCGGGAGGTTCATCTAGGGGGACGCCCGCGGGTGGAGATGCGAGAGGAACGAGAGGCAGAGAGGGGATGGTTGGACCGAGTAGAGGAAGATGATGATGAAGATTGACGGCAGGGAGGGGGAAGGCGGCGAAGGGGACAGATGGCTTGAGTGTGGCCAGGATGCCACAAGAGGCAGATAGGACATTGGTAAAACCGACAATCGACGCGGACATGTCTCAACTCATGACATTCAAAACAAGCCTTGTGGTAACGAGGGTGAGTGGGGGGTATAGCGTACCGTTGGTAACGAGTCCCTCCATTCCATCGAATCTCCATCAGCTCTAAGGCATCTGCCTCGGCTTGGGTAAGGGGTTCAGAGGAGGCAGAGATGGGGGTACGTGCGGTGGGGGAGGGGGAGTTGGGAACTATGGGGATGGCGTCCGGGGAAGAGTTGAGTTCCGACAAGCATCGGTCTAGGTCTCCTAAAAATTCGCCCATCTCCAGCTGGTAGAAGGCGATGCGTAAATCTCCGATGATGCTATCCACTGCCACGGCGGTTTGTTCCTGTACCAGATCGACTCTGGTATTTAGGGTACGGATGTGAGGGGAGGAGAATTGGTGGATGCGATGGGCTTGGAGGTAGGCAGAATAAAGAACGTGTAGGGGAGAACCGATATTGAGGTGAGCTTCGATAGGAATAGCGAGTCAGGAACTTCTTGCTGCGGCGTCAAGGCGGTTTACGTAGTCGCTGTCTGGGAAGGAATCCCGGAGACGGTGGGCATAGATTGGGAGGTTGACAGATTCGACAGGGGTAGGGGAAGAAGGGGCTAATCGTAAGGGAAACGAAGGTCTACTAGTTAGGGGTGCAGGGAGATGGGAAGATTCCCATCCTGGGGAGGGTACAGTGGAAGAGGGTTCATCTATAGTGGAATCAGTAATCAAGGAGACAGAAGAAATGGAGGGGGTTGGGTAGGTAATTGCCATTGGGGAAACATTGTATTCGAAAGAGTCTGGACGATCGGTGCAGGGCATAGAAGAGATGGAGGTCAAAGGGGAAATGTGATGGGGTAAAGTTTTTTGTAGTTCTGGAGAGCCGACAGAGCGTTCTTCAAACTCCGCTCGGGTAACCAGGAGTCTTCTTCGGCCATGTATCCTTTCCATCGGACCAGGAAAAATCGGCGAGAAGGTGGGCCACGGTGTCGTAAGACCTTTTCGATTTCGTATTCTTCTTCCCCATCGATCAGGTCAGGTGGTGGAGTTGGGAAATTAGCTCTGTAAGTCTCATTCCATTTGTATGGGGTGAGAAGGGAGGCGTGGAAGACAGGGTGAATCTTCCAGGTCTTGGGGAGGCGGAGTTTGTACGTGATCGGGGATAGTACGTCGGTGATCATGAAGGGTCCTTCACGTTTCGGAAGGAACTTGGAGGGGGCAAGGGAACGTTTCAAGTTCCAGCCTTCAAGCCAGACTTTGTCTCCTTTGGTAAAGGGTTTGAATCCTTTCAAGGAGAGACGGGATTTCATGATTTGTCTTGCGAGTTCATGAGCAGTGAGGGCTTCGTCACGAGTGGCGGTAAGGAGTGCAATGTGGGATTGGACGGCGGGAATATTTGTTTCAGCGATTACTGAGGGGAAAGGATGGGGTTCATAACCCATCATGAGGTAAAATGGGGATTTCCTGGTGACAGAATGAGGGCAGTGATTATGGGCGAATTCGGCATGGGGAATCATCTCGGACCATGAGGTGGGGTTATTGTGGCAGTAGATGCGAAGGTAGGTCTCTATTTCCTGATTGACATGTTCAGTTTCGCTGTCAGATTGTGGGTGGTAGGCGGTTGAGAGGTTTAAGCGGTAACTGAGGAGTTTAGCTAATTCCTTGGCAAATTCCGAAGCGAACTGGGGGCCACGGTCGGAGATGATTGAGTCGTAAAGGCCAAATTGGGTGTAAACTTTATGGAAGAAAAGGTGGGTGATTCCTTCTGCGGTAACAGTTTTCTTGGTAGGGCAGAGAATTACCCCCTTAGTAAGCCCATGGTCGATCACGACCAATAGGGAATCAAAGCCGTCGGATAGGGGAAGGTCGGTGATCAGGTCACAAGAGACCTGTTGGAAGGTGCAAGAGCAGGAGGAGGTGATGGGAGAGAGGGGGGGAACGGTGGGGTGGGTATTTGCCTTGTATTGTTGGCATTGGGCGCAGCCCTCGACATATTTGCGGACAAACTGGGCTAGGCCGGGCCACCAGTATTCAGCGGCGACAAGTTGTCGGGTTTTCAGGTAGCCGGGGTGCCCGGCAGAGATGGAGTCGCGGGAGCGAGCAACGATTTGTTGGCATAGCATGGTATCTGGGATGTATACCCGTCCCTGGTAGGTTAAGATACCGGCGTCGAATTTCCAGTCAGAGAGGTGGGAGCGGAATTTTGATGGAACCTCGCCGTCCAAGGCACGCAAGGAGTCAAGGACCAGAGGATCAGAGGCAGAGGAGGCGGCAATTTTATCAGCCAAGGCCGAATCGATAAGATTGACGAAAAGAGAGGGGGGAAGGAGGGTGACAGAGTTGTTGTCAGCATCTGTGGTGGGAATGAGGTTGGGGCGGCGGGAGAGGGCGTCGGGGGCAGAGAGGAGGCGGCCCAGGACATGGATAAGTTTCAGATCAAAATCTGAAAGGTCAAGCAACCAATGAGCTTGTTGTCGGTTGAGTTTCTGAGGTTGTCGAAAGTATGTGAGGTTCTTATGGTCGGTGAAAACCTGAACCGGAAAAGGGGAGCTGTGGAGGTAGTGTCGCCAGACTTTAAGGGAGCATATGACTGCGAGGAGTTCGTGGTCATAGATATCGTAGTTTCGTTCTGCTGGGGAGAATGATTGGGAGAGGTACGAGCAGGGATGCCATTCCCTGTTGGAATCGGTTTGAAGAAGGACACCTCCGGAGGCGTGTTTAGAGACGTCGGTAGTGACGGCGAAGGGCCGGGAGGGGTCAGGGAGGTGAAGGACGGGTTCTGAGAGGAACACTTTCTTCAGTGCGTTAAAAGCATTCTGGTGGATTGTGGTCCAATGCCAGGGGGTGGTTTTCTTTGTCAGATCAATAAGTGGGCAGGCGATATTGGAATAGTTTGAGATGAATCGTCGATAGAAATTGGCGAAGCCCAGGAAGGAATGGATGTCACGGAGCTTCGTAGAGGTCAGCCAGTCTGCGATGCCGGCGAGTTTAACAGGATCCATGGCCAGTTGGCCAGGACAGACGATCATTCCAAGATATTCGACCTCAGGGGTAGCGAAGGTACATTTCTCGAGTTTAAGGTGCAGGTCGAGTTCCTGCATGCGTTGGAGAACGCGCTTGGTTCGTTCCGTGTGGGTGTCGTCGTCAGGAGAGAAGATAAGGAGGTCGTCCATGTAGATAATGAGCCATCCTTCGGCGATCATATCATGAAAGGAGTCGTTCATGAATCGTTGGAACGTAGCAGGGGAGTTGGTGAGTCCGAAGAACATCACCGTCGGTTTGAAGATACCTTTATGGGTAATAAAGGCAGCTTTCCATTGATCACCATCTTTGACACGGACGTTGTTGTAACCCCATCGTACGTCGAATTTGGTGAAGGTTTTGGCATTCTTTAATTGGTCAATGAGGTTGGAGATGAGGGGGAGGGGATAGGCGTCTCGAGTAGTATGTTCGTTGAGGTAACGATAGTCTTGGCAAGGTCAGAGACTACCGTCCTTCTTCTTCATGAAGAAAAAGGGGGAGGCTTGGGGGGATTGTGAAGGACGGATCTTTCCGGATTTGAGGTTTTCTTCCAGGAAGGATTCGGTGGCAGCTCGTTCTTCAGCAGTGAGTGGATAGAGTTTACTGACCTTTGGGGTGAAAGATTCGTCAAGGTTTATTGCATGATCATAAGGTCGGGAAGGGGGAACGTGGTTGGCGGACTCTTTGGTGAATACAGAAGAAAACATGGCATATTCAGTGGGAAGAGTTTTCTTCGGTTTGGATTGTTCTGCTCCGATAGCGAGTTTGGTGGCGGTGGTAAAAGCTTGAATTACCGCTGGGGATACACATTGATATCTAGCTCCATGTTTGACTACTTGGTTGATCTTGTAGAGATTAGTCTGGATGGTAGGGAGTCGGTGGCCTAAGTGGTGGTCCAGGTAGTCATAGAGTTTTTCGTCGTAGATGGGGTCCGTGTCAACATGTCTAATAATCCTTGGTAAAGGTGGGGGGAAGGGGCGAAGTTTGGCAGCATGCTGCAGTTCGTCAAAGGTATAGGAGGAATTTAGATCCATGGTCTCGTCCTTATCGGTAGAGATGGAAATGGTCTTGGTCTTCCAATCGATAATCAGGTTTGTGGTTTTTAACCAAGGCATTCCAAGGACGAGGTTTTCAGAGCCGCAGTGCATGACGTAGAATTTAACTTTCTGGTTTACTCCAGAAATACTGACGTAGAGGGTGGTGGTGAAGCGAATTGGTCCGCTTTTGTTTGAGGTTTGATCGACATTTCAAACAGGGATGGGGATGGGGAATCATTCCTGGGGGAATCTGTGTTTCTGGACAAAATTCCAGTCAATGCAGGAAATGTCTGCCCCGCTATCGATTAGAGCGGTGGCTCCTGTTACGGTAGAGCGGCCCCTATCACCTTTTTCCTCTTTCCTCACTCACTGGTACAATACCTAACCTTACTTACACTACGATTACCCTAGGCGAACCCCTAACCACAGGGTTAGCCATCTACTCATCGCTTACCTCAGTACCAGTGAGGTTTACCTATCTTTGTCCTTGTTTACTTATGTCTTCCTTTCTGCGCCACTGCTCGATGCAGTGTCGCCCTTTGTCCTTCCTTGGTTCCCCTCGGCCCCATGGCTCCGCGGGAACCTCGGACTTCCATTTATATCTTTAGCGCATGCCAGCCTCATTGCTGCT